>JAQIWH010003318.1:0-20449 GCA_034695005.1 Cryptops parisi | reverse complement strand
AGACAGTGAGCTATGATGTCATGCAAAGGTATGTACATACCATACATACCTTTGGATGTCATGCTACTGATGTCATGTTCTTTAGCCAATCACAGGCGAGAAACACACAACTTGTCGAATTATAGAATTAGAGATGTTGCTTAATACACAAATACCTAACAATCTTAACCGAGAACATTCTTTGTGAATTTAACATTTGTTAAAGTTGACTTGTTGAAAACTAGTAAAAACATTTTTACAAAAATTGACGTTGGAATAGTGATCTTTTAGGGAGGCAAGGCCTGGTAAGCTGGTCCCTTAATGGGGTGGGGAATTTATTAGTATTAAATCAGTGTGCTAAAAATTTGTTCAGACAAGAGCGGTCCTTTTAGGAGGTAGTCCTCGAATAAAGGTAGTCCTTTAGAGATGTTTCACTGTATTTTCAAGTTTTGAAGTGAATAACGCCGAAGTGCTTCCCCCATCTACGACAATGGATGGGAAGAAAAAAGCTTTCCCGTCTCTGTTGATGGATTTACACCTACTTTGTTTAATTGTTGTTCTACATGTTTACTAGGTGATGGTGCCAATGATGTATCCATGATTCAAACGGCTGATGTTGGTGTTGGTATCTCTGGTCAAGAAGGGATGCAAGCTGTTATGGCTAGTGATTTTGCCATGGCAAGATTTCAATATTTGGAGCGCTTACTTCTTGTGCATGGTCATTGGTGCTATGACCGCCTTGCACGCATGGTGCTATATTTCTTTTATAAAAATGCAGTGAGTATTGATTTTGAAATAATTGTGATTTGAAAGCTTTTACTTCGAAGTTTTTAATTTTTTTTTTCTTATATTTCATCTAGGGAATAATTTTTATCATCTTTTGGTTTCAAATTTTTTGCGGTTTCTCAGGGATGGTTGTGATAGATCAGCTCTATATTATGCTCTACAACTTGATTTTCACCTCCCTACCCCCGTTAGTAATTGGTGTTTATGACCAAGATGCTCCGAGTGATTTGTTACTTAAAAAACCCGAATTGTATCAACTTGGAAGGCTATCTCAGGTAATTTCATGCTTATGCTTAACTAGTTGTGAAGTGTGAAATGTTAAGTTAGTTGTTTTATTTGCATGTTAGTTTCTGTTTTGTCTGGTTTTGTTTTAGGATAGATTTGACAGTGTCTGAGAATTAGATCCACAAACTTTGGATGGTTGTATAAAACATCAAAACCAATCAATTATGTCAATAAACCCATGTCTGCAAATGATTCGTTTATGTAGTATAGTCACTAGAGTAAATCAAATATTATCATTCTAGTCAATTTTGGTAGGGCATCATTTTTTTTCGAACAAGTTGCCCTGTCACCTGTGATAATTGAATTTTCCGAAAAAGATGAGTTGTATGCTTATTTTTTTGAATGATTTGAATATTAGGTTGCAAGTAACAATTTAAGCTAACCTAAGTTAGCTATAATTATATAGAAGCAACCTTGCTGTGGGTTAATACACAAGTTCTGTACCAGTTGAAAAAGAGGAGAAAATTAATCATAGAATTCAACAACTATCCACACCTTAACTTATTCAAAGTAGACCAACTTAAAAACACATTCCAATCATTTGTGTATTTAGATTCCCAAAAGATAAAGGTGAACAAATTTAAATGCATTGCAGCTTTTGTTACGATTGTTCGTTGCACTTCTTATTTTGAACATTATTTTTTAGCAAAAATGTACACTAACATTGTATATCGATTAGTGTACATATGAAGTAAGTAATAATAAGCAAGAACTTATTTTATTATTTTTTATTTCATAAAGAATAATATAAAATAAAACAAGGTTATATAAAAAAGGACTTGAAAAGTCGCGCCTGTTTTTAAAAAGTTTTGTGGGTGCCTCGCCCCCACAAGTTTAATAGTGTGGGTGCAATGACACACTGCTCTCACGTACTCGGCGCCTATGGTTGATTCACTCTAGTGTCTATATTACCTAAAGGGTTCATTTGTGGACATGGGTTTATTGACATGCAGTGGAGACTTGTTATAACGCAATGTTTGAGACACATAAAATGTCATCACGATAAATCGGGGTAAGCATCACTATAGCTATAAATCGGGGTTCACATCACTATAGCTTATGCTATGGGGACATAATGACTTCTCGCATTATATCCAAATTCGCGTTAGCTTGGGGCGTGTTATACGGGTCTCCATTGCAACTGGTTTATTCTGATGTTCTTTATAATCATCCAAAGTTTGTTGTTCTAATTCTGGAACACCATGTATACAAAGATGTATAAGATTTTGAAAAATTATTTCAATTGTTTACACAGGTGTACAAACCACATTCATTTTGGGTAAACATTGCTGATGCATTTTATCAAAGTATAATCATATTCTTCATTCCAATGTTGGTAAGTACAGCACATTTTAAACTTTTAAAAATTGAGTCTTAATTTTTTTTAATCAATTTCTAAATCATGTGGCATACTGCATAGAAAATTATTAACATCATACATGGTAAATTTAATGAGATCTAAACATTTTTATCACATACCATTTGAAAGTAAACACTAAACCATCCTAAATAATAAAACGATAAGAATCTCATTATCCGTGTGCTTCTGGCATGCCATTGGCTGAAAATGTGCATCGTCATATGACATTATATGACAAGGCATCACATGACACTCAAATAATGTTTTTTGGAACCCTGTCCCAAGGCAACCTTGCAAAGAAAATGAGTCATATTTTCATGTTGTGTAGGATTCATTATTGTTACACGTAATGGAATGTTGCAGAGCAACATGAGATAAAAAATTAATTTTGTAATGAGGAAAATTCCTTGTCATTTTTGATGAGTTACTTAATATATTCGATCTCAGCTTCATCTCATTTGTATAATCTGATATGAAACAAGTAATTTAAAAAAACAAACCATTTTTTATAACTTCTTTTACAGACTCATTAACCCACGTGGACATGTATTTTTGTCTGAAATGTGCCAAGTGATTATTTGGATGGATTGGTTTTACACTCCGAACAGTGAATGGTTGTTAACATAGCTATAGGTAGTAGTAGTTGGTAATATAGGTAGTAGTAGGTATACATCAAATAAATGCTTTTATCTTTGTGTACAATAATGTGTGGTGGCTTAAAATGTAGGCATATCGTCAAAACACTTTTCGAGGAAAAGGGGACCCTTCGTGTGAAAAAATCTCGCAATTCACTGAACTTTGACTCAGCTAAATTTGATACAACAAAATGTCTGACATCTCCAGCTCATGTTCAAAATTTCAGCTTTGTAGGTCATCAGAAACGTACCAAACAAAAAAGAGCTCAAAGATGTTAAATCATTTCAACTTCGAACTAAGTTAAATAATAGAGGTTAAAAAAAATGGAAATTTCCAAATGTTTAGATCTCATTGTGGACTGGTGTAGTTGATTAGGCTATATTGATACTAGGTTAACGCCAGTGCTTAGCATGGGCAAGGTTATTTCTGTAGTTGTATATTTCTATATTTGTATAGAAATAACCTTGGCAGTTGGCATATAAATTCTGCTTTTTCTGTAAAAAAATACTCATCTAAACTTCATTTTTTCACTTGTGGTTCACCGATAGGCGTATAATCATGATTTAAAAAACAAAACAACAAAAAACAGTTCACTACATGTTTGAAGATTGTTTTTTCAATCCTATGATTTTTTATATTGTGATTATGTTTCTACACAACATTCATTTAACAAAATTTTGATTAATTTTTTTTATTTTAGTGTTTATTATTTTACTTTAATACATCTTGATTTCATACTTGATTAATTTTCAATTTAATACAAAAACTTTTTCTATTAAATGTTTTAAGTAGTCTGCTATAAATATTGATAATATTGATAAGAAAATACTATTGATTGGCAATTTTACATTTTCTCGTTTTGTTCGAGACAGTACCACATAAAGATATCTATGGGAAAAACTGCTTGTATACTATACAAAATTATTCATAATTTTGTGACACATCAAAAAAATTAACAATTCCGTAACTACTCAACAGATCTTTTAGTGAATTATACTGAATGAAAGTTACTCTCTCCAAGTTTTTTTTAGTTACTTCATAAATGATCAATATGTCTACATTTGCTGATGCAGTAGACATCTACACGATTTTAAATTTTGTCTAATACACGTGTAAGCGTGTCACAGTTTTTCAGTGCCACGGACTTAATGATATGTTTGGCGAAGAGGAGGGTTTAAAACATTATACAAACATTATTTTCAATAAATCCCTACAAGCAAAATTTGCGATTTGGGGTTAAATTGGTGATATTGATGGACATAACATTAAAAAAAGTCACCAATGTCACATTTGAAATTTTTATAATAAAAATTTCAGTCAAATTAACATACTTTGTGCATACTCTGTCCTCTGTAATAATTTTATGAGGTGGACATCCGTAAAATTAAAAATAATCAAAAATTCAAATCAAAAATCAAATTTGTTGATTTAATTCAGTACATTTGCAAAAAACTGCCTCCTAGCTGAAAACCAAGGCAAATATGCGAGTGTAATTTTTTTCAAAAGAAACTTGGTGAGTTGCCTTTTGTTTTGTATAATACAATTAAAGATCTGTTGAGTAGTTACAGAGGGGTGAATTTTTGTAATGTGTCTTGGAATTATGAATAACTCTGTATAATCCAACTTTTGAACATTGTTACAGCATTTTCCTGTGCTAAAAAACTAACAGCTATCAACTAACTATCTCCAGTGCAATCATAAAACACTCCATCCCTTCTCTCCATTCTCAGCAAACGTTTTTTCAACAATTTTGACCTACGTTTACTACAAATTCTACTTTATTAAAAATACAAAACTATACAGACAATTGAAGAGCTTATTTCCAAAACATTTTAACTCTAATTTACATCATATTTGAGCTAAGAGGCTCTGAAACTATCTGAACATCACTGATGCCAAATATGTTATTTTCAACTCAAAATTTCCTACAGAAAAGCAAGGTTTGTACTACCAAACACCACGTTTATTTGCAAAGTGTCTTGCCAAATGAATGAAAAGAAACTTTACCTGAAAAAAACTATTTTCCGGACTTTAATTGAAAAACTTTTCGATGACGAAAACGTTTTTGGTTAAGTTTCAACTAAATAATAAAAGCAAATATTAAAAAAAACTCTTCCCATGTGAAGAATTGCACTTGGTTGATGAATTTGCTGAATGATGATTGGATGATTCAATGAGCAACCAATGATGATCCAGCAAATTCACATCGGACCCAGCGGGATCGTATGCCATTGGATATTTATTTATTTATTTATTTATTTATTCTCCATTCCAAAACGAAACAACCAAAAACAATAATTGAAATAAACTATTAAAATACAAAGCTGAATACATGTGTACAGAATACAAGTATGTTTGTGGCTGGCTTATGAAGAAAAAAAATGCTAGGCTCTTATTATAGTACATAATGTTAAACTAATGAAAGCATTGGTAAAGAAATCATGGCATTCAAACATGTCATAATGAAGCCTTACAAATAATGAGCACAATCCATTAGTTACTAGTGTGTTGTCACACATACAATTAATGTGTGAGATGTGCTGGTTGGATGTGCCCACTTAATAAGATACTATAAACTGTTATTGTATGTGATACAAGGCTGTTTGCAAAGAAGGTACCACTTTTTAAATAGGCCGCTCGATTATTTTAATACAAGGAGTGGGCATAAGTAAGTTAGCAATTATAACACAATTATTTTTTTTACATTACTTTTACAACTTAGTTTCTTAATAACACGAGAACAAAAATAGGCAGAATGAAACAGTTTACAACATGTTGAACATCTGTGAAAGTTATTTTCCTACGTGTGTTTGTAGATGTAGGTAGCCTGCTTGTCATAGAAAAACGTAATTATTAAAATGTCGGCTTGCAGAGAAAGCTCATTGCATTGCACGGTATATCGAGTCAAAATCAAGCACTTGATGTGCACAAAATGAACATCTCATTGGCTTGATGCCCTGTATGGGGAAAGCGCTTGCCATTTTGTAAATCCGGACTGCATAAACTGTATGTACAAAATACAATATATTGTAATATATTATGCTGAACTGTATTCAACATCCACCGAGAACCATGCTCATACAGAAGTAGAAAACTTAGTGTGAATGACATCATACCACAATAACCATACCATATCATACCTCAAAGTTATACGAGTTTGAAGTTTTTATAAATACTGTAAAGGCCCTTTTGTTTGCGAGGTCCCCTTAATCGCAATATTTTCAGCTTGTGAAATCAACCAATCCATCATTCTTGCGAAAATTAGGGCTCACGAACAAAAAGGTTTTTACAGTAGATAATCTTTTTATTTTGCAGTCATACTATGACACCACTGTTGGGATTTGGGAATTTGGAACAACTATCACAACTTGTTGTTTGGTAGTCCAACTACTCCATGTATGCATTGAATGCAAATCTTGGGTAAATTTATACTGCTCTTTTGTCACTTTTTTAACTGATAGGTTAAATTGTATATCACAGTTGATTATATTTTTGTTTCAGACCATTGTTCATGTCGCATCTTTGTTATTCAGCGTTGCCATATATTTTGGCTTTGGAATATTGTACAATTCTATTTGCCTTAAATGTGAATCATTACCTAACCCATATTGGGTTATGCAACATACAATGGGAACACCAGTGTTCTGGTTTAATGTTCTTCTTGTAGCTGTGTTGGCCTTATTACCCAGGTAAGACTGTTCTCTAATGTTCCTTATTAATTTTTTCATCATAGCTGTGAAATTGTTCACTGTGTGCATTGAGAAGTGAGTGCAGGTTGCTATTGATAACTCTAGCAACTTGATCCGTCATTGTGAGTCATGTGGAATAATGCACTGTTTATGTTATGTCAAGTAATCACAAAATTTGGATATAATTATACGTTCTTCACAGACCTTGAGTTATTTGAAAATGTTTATTTAACATTACATTTATTGATTTTCCGTACCTTAAGTTTTAAGTTTTATTATAATAGTAGGCCTAAGTACATTATAATAATGGTATCATTAATTGATAACAGCATTCTCAGCTTATCTGGATTTTCTATCATCCCCTAGTCACGAATCATTTCAGAGTTCCACTGCCGAGTAAACGAATTAAAAAAACAATAGGTTTTGTTGGAGTTCTACTGCGGGCTATTTACAAAATAAAAGTGGAAGCATAAGTGCACATAGATTGGACTGGCGAGATCATGAATTCTTTTCTTTTTTGATTGATCAGGCAGCCAGTAAGCACCATGATAATAAAGCATGACTTCTTGGGGCGCCTGAGATGGGCAACTGTTTCACTGCAATTTTCACATGACGATCTTTAGCAAAATTATTCGTTAGCCCATGTTATCAAATTGCTCTGGTGGATTGAAAAGTTTCCCAAATTGTGGCCTGCCACAAAATTCTGCCAAATTACTTTTAATTGAATCATGAATAAGTTTAATCATGTTTTAACAAAAAAACAAAACAAAATAAAAAAAAACATTACATCTACAGAGAACATTCCAATGAATTTTAGTTCATCACTACTTTAGAAAAACAAAAACAAACTATTAATACATCCACATACAAAACAACACTAATCAAAACAACTGCTGTTAGTTTTCTATGTTTTATAGAAACGAAACATGATAAATTAATATTTTTATTGGTGTTTACTGAATACTGAATATACTTATCGATTCATTTTTATACTATAGGCCTCTTATATTTTTAACATAAATGCTTTAGTTATTGCTAAGAAAGCTTTCTTTATCAATAAATTTTACATGTTATTGATGAATCTATTTTATTAAATCTGTTTAATTTCTATACCAGAAGTAAACTCATGCTGTAGCATAGAGACATTTGGATAGGGGTTCCAAGTTAGTAATACAGTTACGAGATTAAGAGGTAACTTTAGATTTCTAACTATTTGTACTTTTTACGTTTACAACCAATTAACCAACTCCATCTAGTGACAGGATGCTAGAATTATGACCGGTTTTGATTTTAACAACCACCAATAACTGATGGCTTGATTATGACTTGAAAACAGCTGGATTCTGCGCAGGTGCGATGGGCAGGCTAAAGTGTCCATGACACACATATACATACACACTCACAGATCTGGGTAACTCTTTGTATTGATTATTGGCATTAGTGGCTTGTTGCATGCACAGTATGTTTCTGTATGGTAACGCAAGTTATCTCAATAACGACTGGTTAAGAAGCATCACATCTATTACCTCAATAGTCATTGGTTGATCAGCATCACATGATACTCAATCCGGAAATTTTCAGTCATTATTAGAGTTGTATGTTGTATGTAAACACATGCTGGTGTCGTAGGTAGGTACTTTGGGTTTAATGAGGGCACCGATTTGCTTTTACAGCTATGTCATTTGGCCCTCAGACTTTATTTAAATTGGAAATACAGAAATGATGATGAGATGGGGATGATAAACATGGAACAGGTTTTATGATGCAGGAGGAAACGGGAGTGCCTCGAGAAAACCTGCCCTTGCAGTGTCAGACCCTAAACTGAACCCACACGGCACGAGTGGGCTGGTGTCGTAAACACTGTCCATTGTACAGTGGGTTTATCTTCTAGAAAATAAATAATCCATAAAAAAACGTTGGCCATTTTGCTGATTAGCTGGATAAACTTTCATGTGGGCTGATGGAAGCAGTTTGCTTCCTGCCAAAGTTTCTGTTTACCATTCAAATTTAACTAACAAAAGTTGTATGTATTTGAGAACTGGTTTCGCAAAAAAGTTGCCTCAAAAAGGTTGCTCATTACAAATGTCCATTAGATTCACGTAAATTGATTTTAAGTTATTTAGCTAGTTTTAATGGTGAGTTGTTAAGTAATTGTTATGTAAAAGTGAGCTCTCTTTGATGTCTTGCTTATAGACATTTGGAAACTTTGCATTCTTTATTTATAACAACAGTGTTTGTTAAAAGTTGTTTACATATGATATATTTATTTTATAAAAAAAGTAAATATGAAAATAATTAATTATTCTATCATGTATCAACATCAATATCTGATGTTGATACAGGTAAGCCTTTTGCACAACAAAATAGCAGAAGTAAAGAATTATTAATTATTATTTGGTAAAGCCATACTTTGTGTTACTTTGTTTTGTTTGTCAAATTTCTTAACCTAATAGATGGAGACAAAGTTTGTAGTTATTCTCCTACTCCTACAAGTAGCTATCATATCATATCATATCAAGAAAATTATTTTTTCGCTGCTTGAAAAAATTAATTTATTTTTTGTTGAATTGTTTAATACAACATTCATGTTTAAACTTTCTAGTGGTTTCGTTGTTCAGTTATATTTGTCAGAGCCATATAGTAAGCTTATTTCATCTTGTTCATCTGGATTTTTGAAAATTATTGTTTACGTTTAGGTATACCATTCGCATGTTGCAAAACTGCCTTTCGCCATCACAAGTCACATTGGCTTTGCGTGCACAGCGAGAGGAAGATGGTCCCACCACAAGAGGTGAATTCAGCGTTAGTTGGTCACGCAGTACAAGTGTGTCATCAGTTGTTCGTATTAGTGACATTTCTTATCATCATCACAGGCCAGTTGTTCCCAACGGCATGACTGAAGTTGTCTGATAAACAAGCGATTGCTTGTGGGCAATTGCTTTTTCTCATTTGCTGAAGATATTTTCAGGTTTTATTTTTATTTATCTTCTGTGTGGTTGATTTTCTGACATAATATGATAGCCAGTTAGTTGCAATTTGTATTTGATCATGTGCTTAAAATGTTTTGTCTAATGTTTTGATGTGTATAGCTCTCTTTTGCAAGAATTCACTGTTTATAAAGAAATTATTAATTACAAGTTTAATTTATGTATTTTTGCTTCTGTTGAAGCCACATTTTGCAAAATGTGGTATTACTGAAAGATTGCCAGTAGTTAGATTACAAAAAATCCTGCATTTGGATTTGGATACTTTTAGTAAGAAATACCGGTAACATATTTGCTCTCTGCAGATGCTGTTTTAAAAGTTAAGTTCATATGCTGTAGTTACAGTAATTACCATCATATTTTTCACACGTTAGTCATAGTGTTATCTCAATTTGATACAGATATTTTACTTTTATTGTATGGGGAGGAGTGCAATATTTATATAGTTGTGTTTATCTGAAAATAACCAGTGATACCTTGCTTTAAATAACCATTAAGCATTAGGAAAGTTTGAAGAAATGTTTAACTAGATTATTCTGTTTGAAAATTTTATCAACCATTTCCCCAATGCTGTTCCTTGAATCCTGGTTATGAGAAAATGTTGTGAACATAATGATATAAATATTTGAGTCATATTGATGTAAGACAAAGATCAAATCAAATGATTTCATATTCATAAGTCTAAAACTTTTAAGTGGAGTTTAGGTTGAAATTTCTATTAGCTGATTGCACTGTGTTAGTATGCAATTTATAGGTGCAATGAAAGATGAAACTGCTTGTTTATACTGTTGCTCAATGCAAACAGTTCTGCTTATTATTGCATATATGAACTATAGTGTTGATTGAATGACAATTTTGACAAATGTTTTGCTTCATTGTATGGCTCGGCATAAAACAAATTACAATTTCTGATAAAACACTAAGCAATGCCATTATTTTAGAATACTTTTCTTGTGTTTTGTAATTTTTATATTCGTTTTGCTATTGTACATGTGAATCGTGTTAATTTTCAGTTATTAGTTTCCGTATGAACATTTTCATTTCAAGGTGGCATTATTAAAATAATCAATGTCTAACTGGCTGTGATTTGGTGTAAATGGTTCTTTGACATAGCTGTATTTTATGCAAAAGATTATCAATTTCTACCAAAGATTTTTGAACTGCTTGTAACAGACTTCATTATTACTTTTTTTTATTTTAAGCAATTCAGACTTTTCCCCCTTCAGCAACAATTCGTTCCTTCAAGAGAAAAGTATACTTTCATTTATCACAAACATACCTGACTTGAAGCAGCAGATTCATTACTTAGGTTGATTTGGAATTACTGCTAATTTTTTTTTCTTGTACTAAGTTTTTGGTTATTGTTACTAAAATTTACTAATAACTGATTTTGGTACACTACTGTAATAAGATAACTATAAGTTTTGAATATTGAAATATAGTTTCAAATGAAAAGCTCGATTTTTTTTTAATAGAAACAGTTTGAACAGAAATAAGGTCATATTAGCTTGTTTTATTTATTTTTTTTATATTTTTGGTGTTAAATTTCACGTGAATAGTTACTAATGATGTGTGTATAATAATTTGTTAAAAGAATAATACAAAAACTGAACAATTCTTCCCCCTGTCTGGGTAGATTTCTTTCCCGCATTCCTTCATTACACTCCTTATTCAATACATTGCTCTCCAAAACATTTTGTTTAGTTTTACTTTTCTGATTTTTAATTACCTGTACTATTTTTACAAAAATTTTATTTGAAACTTTGGGAATGCTGACACAAGTTTGGAATGTAGTAAGAGGACGGGTGAAGAAATTCCTGGCCAGTGAAAATTTTGTTGTTGAAAATAACATATTTTTATATAGTTACCTGTAAAACCAGAATGTAGGGTGTTACATTATGTTTTTTCCTGAAGATCTCTTAAAATTTTAGCCTGCCAGGTTGCAGTCCTTGTACTGTGCTTTAGATCACTTGCCAACATATAACAGAATCTACAATGCTATACAATCAATCTTATTATTATTATTTCTGTTCAGCTTGATTTTGTCTAGTAGATGAATTTGCATCAAAAATTATAGTAAAATCTAACACTTTTGGTATGTGATTATTCATTAATATTTTTTTATAAGTGATGACAATCATTAAATCATACATTTTGGTAATAATTGTTATTTTATCAGTAATCATTTCATTAAATCATTGACTGCACTTTCTTGCATGATTTCTCTTTTGGGTTGGTCAAGTTTGTCAACCTTATTTCTCGACATTGCAAGCGATGATCGATTTAGAGAACCACGGTTTGGGTCGATATCAATTCAAGTGAGAAATTGGTTGTTCTTGACGGGTGCATGATGAAGTATTGGGGAGGAGGAGATTATCCGATGTACATAAAAAATAGATGATTAATATCGACCATAGAACTAATATTGTAGGCCTACAAGTAGGATGGTTTCCTACCCATAGATACATAACTTGTATATTATATTGTCAATTCAAAAATACACATGGATAACGACTGAAAAAGATCATAGGATCACATGATCAAAGGGCTTTAGAAAACACTGATTAACACTTTGAAATACGTCGGCTCTGCTCAGAATGTGTTTTGAGAATGTTTAATTTTTTGTTTTCTTACTTACAAATTGTTAAATTTTAAAGTCAAGGGTTTCTGTTATACTGTGACAAACTGAAAAATTAATATACGGTATGTATACAATTGAAATAGTGGACATTGTTTGTAAGGCATTTATGAAAACTACAGTTTGACAAAATACTCCACTAAGAAGTTGGTCAAAAATGATTGCTAATGAAATTAATCTGAACAAAATGAATCAGTTATAAAAATTATTGCTGACATAATACCAAAGTATACAGTACAACATTTTTTTATACTGATACTCTAGTTTTTTTGGTTATGTGTAGTGTAAAAATTTACTGTCAGGTATTGAATTTGTTACTGTAGTTTTTATATCATCACCATGATATAAAACCACCATTTTATATCAGACAGATTAGAATGAAAAATTTTATGCAAATACTTGTGTGCTTTTGGTTTAAGGAATTTTTTTAAAACTGAACTGAGTTGAAACATCTTAATGATTTGTGCTTTATATCTGAATTTAATTTTGGTTCATTGACTATTGCTATGCAACTGCTTAAGAAGTATTCAGCGGAAAGTTTTGTAATGAAAAATTTGGACAAATTTTCTTGTAATTAATAATTTTTTTTTGCTTATTTGTGATGTTTTGTTTTTATGGTCATTTTCCCTTACATTGTGCTTAAACCAATATTTGATTGCTCATTCAGTGACTGAAAGGAATGGAAGAGATATTGTTTATAGACATCCTGAATGACGCCTTAAAATGTTTATAATCTTACAAGCTTAGTGACCACTAAACTTATCTTTGAATTTACCATGCAGTGGTTTAAGTTGCGAATACAATTCTAAAATTATACTAATACTTCTACATGTTTGTATGAAATTATTTTTTGTTATTGTTGTTGTATAATTGTTTATGCTGCTTCATGATTTGTATTAATGCTTACAAACATGCTTCATAGTTGGAAAATATGTTTCTTATACCATTTGCTGTATGTTTATATTGAAGTTATTAGAAAACTTCATTGTTATTAATTGATGAACATTTGACATGTTCATGTAGTACACACGCCTAGGCAGTGATCTTGGAACGTACTAAGTGACAATCTTGTAGAAATTTAACAATTATAATGTTCACATGAATATAGATAGGCAGTTTGATAATGCCAATTTGATAAATAGTTTTTGATTAATTGAAATTTGTTCAACAATACATTTCTGATGAATAACTTACTTTAGTGATTGTATAATAATTGAGAGCAATGTTTATTATCAGTTTGTGAATGGACATAAGGTAGATTATTGTACTTTTTTTTTTTAATTCTCCACATGCTTCATTTTCATTAATATGATTTATCTCTAAAGGTATTTAGCAAATGAATATTTCAATGCATAACAGACATTACAGGCTTGCTCAGTTATGATTAAAGAGCTTCCATGATTCATTGCATGTGTATTGTGCGACAAAGTATGTACACTTTTACTTGCAATTAAGTGCCTTCACGTTCAGATTTTTGTGATCAATTTCACAACTTTGACATATGTATTGCATTCTGATTTATTGATTATACTACCACACCACTTTTGAACATGCTGTATACATTAACGTTTTAACATTGTCAAATGTGTCAGTGAGATTTATTCAAATGACCAAGAAAAATCATTGATATGTCCATCAAATATAAGTATTGCTTAAAAAGGATGAATGGCAATCGTCAGCTAGCTACATTGCTGGTGTGCTGATTATGCAATATATTGTATGTAACTATATAAAATGGACTTGGAAACGAATACTAATATATAAATATATACATAACTGTTCCTAATACCTGTACCTATATGCACATATGTAATTTATAATTGTTACTATTAATGGTGAATGCCAATATACAGACTCATGTTGTTTTGAAAAACATACGATGAATGAATCAATTGTGATTGTAAAATATATTTTTTAATTTATTTGAATAAATTTAATTTTGATAAAATAAAACAATCATTGGAAAACCATCTTAACAGCACTTCATTAAAATGTAGTATCCATGATTAAGTTTTTCTGCTTTTGTAATGATTGGGGTTCCAATTTCATATCATGGTTGTCCACTGGTGTACTATTACAGTTCACCAGCTTTTGTGGTTTTAGAAGCCTGCATTAGATTGAGAACAGTTCTTTTTAGAATGAAACATTGGAATGGCAAAAAATTAATTAAAGGACCTGGTGTAAAAGGGTGTTAAGTAACATTTTACAATTTCGAATTCATTTAAAGATTTGAACTTGCCATGTTGTCTATGGACCATTTCACATTCACATTAATATCTTTACACATATTGTTGTTTTGCTTAAAATTGTGTTAGGAAGGTAGAATCGCACCTAACACATTTGGAAATGCTGTTAAGTTATTTTTTGACAAAAATGTTACTCAACACTTCTTTTACACCAGCTTCTTCAATTGTATTTTGCTGCATGTCTTCTCTAAATGAAAATCTCATGTATATGTGAAGATTATGCTTTTGAAATTAATATAAAAACTCACTGGAGACTGGACCACCCGCAAGATGTAAGATAAATAATACCTTTAGCCCACCAACAGGGCTGGTCGAAAATGAAAGGTTAAGGTGAATGGCCTGGGCATTAGCAAATTTATTTAAATACAGGATCGTGCCTGTACTGTTCTATGCCAAAATTGTGACACGGTTTGCGAAAACAGACGAAAAGTAGATGAAATGAAAACACAACAAATGGAAAACACTTCAGAAAAATAATGAAGCACACAATTTAGATGGTACCTAAATGCAAAAACAACACTTATGTCACGTATCCCTTGAGGGTAGGGGATGGTGCGACACAAATAAATTTATAACGGAAATATGTTGGGCATGTGTCATCAAGTCAATTGAGAAAACGTATTTGGAACAAAGGCAAAGGTACAGTATATGAACATTATACATAAAACTCTTATCTGTCAGAGCAAAGATATATAGGTTTTTTTTGTAAGGAAAGGAAGCAATAAAAGAAGTGATAACTAGTAATAATATTATCATGGTCTTACAATGCTCTAATGGTCGGGGAACTCCTGAAAAAACTTTACTTGATCGGTGAGGGTGTCCTGTACCTTCTTCAGCATCAATAGGAGGGTTGGTTTCGGATAAAGCTCAAATCATCACTAATTTGAGCTATATCTGAAACCAAAACTCTCATTGATGCTGAAGATGGTATAAGACACACTCACCAGACAAGTAAAGTGTTTTCAGGAGTTCTCCAACTATTAGAGTATTATAAGACCATGCTATTATTATACTACTACAACAATGTTAAACATGCTTTCATTCATATAAATGAAAGTATGTACAATATAAAACATCTTTATATATATATAATTCTCTAAGGTAGACCACACCTTTTAAATCCACGCAGGTTTACTATAGCAACCAGGGTAAACAAACAATGAAATCCACGAGATCGCTAGCTGGAGTATCTTACGGCAGGTCAATCATCTAGTATATTACATTTTATTAGTCAATGGTAGTACAGTGATATTGATTTGTAAAACAATATTATTCTCCTCTCACAAATAATGATCATTATTCATGCCAAAGTTTAGTTCAGACAGAGAAACTAAACTTTGACATAAAGTGTTGTGCTGAGGCATTGGCAGCGGTTTCGTCAATACGTCGGCTAACATTTCTTTAGTGGGGCAAAACGTTAGCGTTATAATTTTGTCCTTTATGACTTCCTACACAAAAGCATGTTGCAACAACAGATGTTTTGTTTTCCACGTGCATTTTTCACCTTGTGACAGAAATGGCCGCCTGATTATCGCAGCGCAACACTAACAGTTTATCTCGCGCGAGAAATTTGCTACGAAGTCCTATATTAGTCGTCAAATCTATGAACCATTTCAGCTCATTAATTGCTGCTGACATTGAAATAAATTTGGCTTGCATGTGTTTATGTTACGCACTTTTGTCTGGTGCTACGCCAGGAAACTGGACCGCCTGCAAATAACAACAAAAACCCACTTGTCGAATGACAAATCTTGGGATCTTTTCCCCAATCCAGTTTGGAATATGCAACAGCTAAACTTTGTTTTCTTGTACAATAATCTTACTTTCTGAGTCGAAGAAAGATACCATAAAATACGCAATGCTTGCACCCAATTTCCTTTTGTTGGTGAGGAAGCAAATCGGCCAACATAGCCGATCGCGATATCAGGCTGCGGGCACGTAATCGTGTACATTTAGCTTCTGATCAGCTCCTTATACGGTAACGTTCGATTCTTCATTTGACACGTGCTTTCTACCGAAGCGCTAGGGTGCACTTCCATTGGAGTTTTGGCCAGTCTACATTATTTACACCGAAACGCTCAAATAATCTATTTAGGCATGCATTTTGAAAAACTTATATTGTACATGCTTCATGGTTTCTTTCAATCTATAGACCCAAAATGTATTTGGCAGGACCCACATTATGAATTTTGAAAACCCGTTTCAAATTTGATTTTAATTCCTGAACGCGCTAGAAGAAGAACTTGCTATAAAAATATTGTTGACATAAATAGCAACTAGAACAATACAGTCATCGAAATGCCATACGTATAAACATGGATCACCTGCTGATTGATTGTTTGATTGAAAGTTTTTGAGTTAATTTTTTGAATCAACACCTCTCGCTCTGTTTCAATCCATATAAACTTTGTTTTAGTTTGCAAACATCATCAGGGTACATCGGGTCTACAAAACCAACACGCAGTGGCATGTCGATTTTCTCCTTCAGCTTCCCATACAAATATGTTGTCTTGACATCCACCTGCTCTAATTTAAGGTTTAATTCAGCTGTCAAGGCTAACATTATGTGCAGTGTTTATGCTAATGACCGGAGAGTAATTCTCATGATAATCAATGTTACTCTTTGCTTGAAACCTTGCGCCTTTAACCTATTCACTTTCCCGTTTGGGATCATTTAAGTACAAAACATCCATCTGGACTTGACAGATTTCCTTCCATTTGGCAATGCGAACAAGTCCCAAGTCGAATTCTTGTGTAGAATTATAATTTTGTCGAGCATTGCTTCTAACCATTCATTCACATACAGTGAAGCTATGGCATCTGCAAATGTTTCTTGATCCTGTTATTAGCATGTGCATGGAAAGTGGCGAGTTTTTATTTCACCACCTCCTGGAAGCTGCAACACAGTTATGTGACATGCATAGGCGCCGAGTACGTGGGGGCAGTGGGTGCCATGGCACCCACTCTCTCAAACTTGTGAGGGCGAAGCACCCACAGAAGATAATTTTTTAAAAACACTGCGAGTTTTCAATTTTTTTATTCTTCAAGAATGAAGAATAATATAATAAAAAACGGTTTTTTCTTATTATTTAAGTGTACATTTTTTCTTGTACACTTTTTTAATGTTCAAAATAATACACTTTTTTAATGTTTGTTTTCTTGTACACTTTTTTTGTACACTTTTTTAATGTTCAAAATAAGAAATGGAATGAACTATCGTAACAAAGACCACAGTGCATGAAAATTTGTTCACCTGCAGGTGACAAATTTGTTTTTAAGTCAAATTTGAATACACAAAAGGTTGGAATGTACTTTTAAGTTTCTTTTCTTTTTAATAGGTTAACATGTGGATAGTTTGTTGAATTCTATCATGATTGTTTTTCTGATATTGGATTTTGGTTTATAGATTAAATTTAAAAAACTCGTGGCATCTTCACATTAAAAAAATATTTAAAAAACATGTGGCTGTGGGTTATTACACAGGTACCAAAAAGTCGAAAAAGTGTTCATTACAGTTGATTATGTAAGTTGCTATAAATACAAAATTCACAAGAATTTTACAATAATTTCAAAAAACTTTTAAGTGGTTAATCTGTCCGGGAGGACGGGTAGTTGTCATTAAACAGTTTTGAAGGGTAAGTGTTAGCGTTTTGTAATTCTGATTTTAATTTTAAGAAAATTTAGTCTTGATAAGAAAAATATGGTGTTGATAAAACCAAAAAAAAAAATGAAAGATGAGAAATATTTAAAAAGAAGTGCAATTTTGAAGAATTTGAATATTCGCATTGTGCAAATATGCATACATTTTTATGAAAAACGTCACACCGAAATACGTATATATTTTTTGTGTTCTGTTACTTGTGTTCATACAACTATTAATTGTACTGTACTAGAATTTTATCCATTTGGATCGTGAAAATAATAAACAAACAAACAAAAGTTAAAAATGAAAAAGTTAATGAGAAAAACTAAAAGGTACTGTTGAAAGTTAACAGAGAAGCAGCCTGTGCACGGTAGTTTAGTTTCAGTTTAGGTTAGATAAAAGACTAAAGACAATAAAAAATTGTATTTATTACTTTTTTACTTAACCTGATGTCCATACCTATACCAAAATTAGCCCAATGTCTATACATTAGGCTGTTTTTTCTTCCATTATTAGTTCATTAGTTAAGTCTTTGGGCGGGGGCAGAGATCCATTCAGAAGAAAAAATCCTACTAGAATTTGGTTAAACAGTAAAAATATTTTTTTATTATTATTTAATACATTATTTTTAACATAAATTCAAGTTATTGAATTTATAGTAAAGAAACGATAGCATTTAGCGCAAATGTTTGATTTTTTGTGTCAGGTTGGCCAACTGGTATGCGTTATGTTTAGTGAAAATTAAGTCTTTCTGGTATGGGTTCGAATACCAGCCTTGCCAAACCTAAATTTTTTTCTTCCGATTTTGGTGTACCTGGCATACAGCGGGGAAGAAAATTTGGACTTTCCTGTTTGGGGCCCTCAGCAGTGTAGTGTTATTTACTTTTATACTGTACTTAGTTATGAGTTTTTTTGCAGGTTAGGTTGAGGAAAAAACTTATTAAATATATGATTCGTTTTTTTCTTAAACAAACCTGCAAAAAAACTCTTAACCAAGTACACAACTGCTAGCGGGCTTAAAATCATATTGATAAGATATGTTAAAAACATTATTTTTAAAAAAAATAAAATTGATTTTTCAAAATAATCGATCTTTTATCGATATATAGGTCCATCGATAATATCGATGTTTGTGGATATTGATGTCTCGTTCCCACGCTACAAATGAAAAGTCGGCGCCTATGGTGGCATGTCATTATGCCATCCCTGACAATCCGACATACCTGTGTGTGTTTCATCCACCTAACGTGCAGCTGTATGCTCAGGGGCTCAGGGTCACCCGGCCATTGGGTGTACGTGCTGCGGAATCATTTCATCCTGATACTTGACCTCCAGTACTTTCTGTTTATCCTTCTTGCTCTACACGGATGATTCCATCAATGTTATTCATCATGGAGTTAAGCCAATTCAATGCAATGGGCTTCCACCTGCCCTGCAGAGTACATCGGACGCTTTGAGCAGATCCTCCATTGCCATTGCTACTTTGAGGCCGTTTATACGGATGGGTCAAAGGACGGAGATCAAGTAGGGTTTGGATGCGTAGCTTGCCTTTTTAACATCTGAGCTGCTTTGTTCGTCTTGTGACATTGTATCAACTCCGCCCACTTTTGATACGACGACGTCAGAAATGATACAACGTTGCAAAATTGCGTTGATCGACATTACTAGCATTGCAAGAAATTTTGCATGTCTACCCTCATAGAGCAATAAATTTGATACTCACTCGATGGGCGAATCAAATATTATCGTATCGTTTTGATCATTTCAATATGGCGGCAACATTGCTTGCTTCATTTTACGCGTTCGAAGGGGTGCCAGGAAAGCGAAAGGAAAGGGAATATTGTCCCAAAAGATACTCCTACGACATGAAGAATGAAGAAATATTCATTCAACGTTATTGGTTAAGTTAAGGAGGCCGTCGATGAAGTGCGGGAGGCCGGCGGTTGTTGCCAACTCGGCCGGCGGATGCTGCCGACATGGTCGGCGACGCAGTCGTGCCAGCACGTCGATGAGTGTAAGGCAAACTCAATGAATAAATCATATGTAGAGAATTTTGAGCCGAATTACAGATGGTTGACCAAAATGCTGCATATTAAAGATAGTTTCAAACTTTCGAATTTAATTTAAAAAAAGTTTAGTGTATAATAACTTCAAGTATAATAACTTGAAATGTATACAGTATTTTATTAACAAAATAATTGTA
>JAQIWH010003317.1:0-20462 GCA_034695005.1 Cryptops parisi | reverse complement strand
CAAGCTCAAATGGGGAACATGATGTCACAGACTATCCATTCCTGTTTGTCATGTTTAGAAAAACTTCTTTTCCAGCCCCACCCAGTAGTGTCTTCCGTAGTACTGGCTCCTAAAGCCGATGGAGGTCTCGCCAAAAAGAAACAAGATATAGTGGAACTTTTCTACAAAGTTTTCGGTGAGCATTTGTGTTTCATTGATTTTATTGCTTTATATACTTGCTTCATTTTGACTTTAAAAAAATGGTAACCAGCATTGAAACATATTCCACTAACCCTTGGTCTTAATAAAATAGTGTTAAAGTGTGGCTGAAGACAGAAAGTAGATTGTCCCATCCCAGTAACATTATGCATTCTCAATATATGGCTCAATTGGTGAAAGAATGTAATTTGGATATTTTGAGTGCGTACGTACATCATCAAGTTTATACTGTACTTCATAACTGAGTTCTTCACATAGGTTTGAAGAGAGACGAAGCTTTGAATCCCCATTTAACTCTACAAGAACTTGGAATGGATTCTTTGATGGGAGTTGAAATAAAGCAGGTGCTGCAGCGGGATTACAATAAGGATTTGTCGGTACAAGAAATCAGATCTTTAACGGTACAAAATTTTCTCGACATGGAAAATGAATTTGGAAATTTGTGACCATATTAAATTTTTTTCGCTACCTGTAATGCCGAATAAGATTAACGAATGATATATATCAAATAAACAAGTTGATGCATAATGATTGGTATCTATTTCGTTTGAAATATTTTTGGTATTTCATTGTGTAAACGAATGAAATACCCTGTTTTTAAAAACATTATACTAACGGGTATATTTAATAAAAAAATTACTGTACAGTAGTGTTGTGTGACTTACTATCTATCAACATGATGATTCATTAACAACGTTACGATTACGTATATAGTTGTTCTTTAGGCTGTTGTATTAGCATTTTTCTTCAATATACGTAACTGTATTTACTTTATTCCAAATGGCAGAAGTATTGACACAAAAAGTTAATGGTGTATTAGAATTGAAGGGCTCGGTGCAGTAACCGGTCACCTCCAATTTTTCCGAAAATCATTTTTTTATGGATAAAACTGTTTCGAAATTCCGCAACGTTTGGTGCAAGCTGATGCTCAAATACCAAAATTTTATTATAGATGGCCCTGACAGGCGATTTTAGACTATTCATTGCGTTCATGGCCCACGATATTAAAATTACTTAGATTAGATTATATTCAATGATGTTTTCATCTACACAGGCGCGTAACTTTTTGCAAAGAAGATTTGTAGTCATTACTGGTTATTTGTCAGTACAAAGTTTAGTCTGCCTGAATCGTTTTGTTATGTTTTTGCACGTGTTTGCACATGTGAACTACCCAGCAGGGACCTACAGTGGTAGCTAAATTGGATTTCTACAACTCCGATGTCTCTGGCTGCGACCTTCCTTTCCACATAAAATGAAAAGCTCATCAAGACAGCCTACAGCAGTGCAAACTAGATACACATAATTATATGTATTCACTTTGCACTGCAGCAGTGTTTCTCAACGTTCCTTCCCCGCTACATTCCTAAAACTTAGACATCCAGGTTCTCCCAATTTTTTCCCTACCATCATGACCACAAAAATATTTGCATTCCTGGTGTTTTAATAATAAAACACTATAATGAAACACTTTAGCTATAAAGATTTTTTTGTTAACTTATTAACAAAACTGCTTTAGTAAATCAGCTTTACCATTATATACCATGGGCGTAGCCCGGGAAGGGCAGGGACTTGCCCATCCCTAAATTTTGGCTAAGTGACATAAAAAAGTACGATCATCAAATTAAAGAAATGTAAATTGATACAATCCACATTTCGGGACGACTGGCTTTAATATCCCAATAAATCTTTCTTGTGTGAAAATAAGTTCAATATATTTATGAAACAAATAATGAACTTTTTTATAATTTATTTTTAAAAAAAAATTGTTTTAGCAATATTAATTGCTGTTAATAAAAACACTAAAACTTTCCCGTCATTTTGACGGACTGTATACTATAGTTAGTTTTTGTGTATATTTTTGTATTTGGGCCACACCCAAACACGTCGACACCACAACGTCGTAGTTCCCGCGTCTGGAAAACATGACGTCATGAGGATCTCGCTCGTCGTCGACGAAATCTGTATTAAATCGGGATAAATTCACTTTATTTCAATTATGATATTTGTTATGTGAGCTATCATATGATTTTATAACATTTATACCGTACTCTTAAAAATAAATTTAGTTTTTCTAACAAAATTAAACTTCTAACGAAAACTCGTGTTTTATAAAATACGAATCGTTTTCAAAACCCAAAACAAATGAAATCATGGCCGCTTTCAGACATTTAAACGTCACGTGTTGTTTGAATTAAAATTCAATTCAATCTACCACCGTGCACTCCACATCCTACCCACATGTATTCAAATATGTTGGGTACTATTATAAAATGCTTAAAATATCCTAGCATAAGTCGGCTGATGTATAATAGGAATACATGGAAGAAGTCAACACCGATAATTTCAGGTGATAAAAGCAAACTCAAATGTTGTAATAAACTGTGCAAATGATATATATCGTAATTAATACAATATGTGGTTGGTGGTATAATACTGTCTACATACAATAATACAGTAATAAAAAATCTCCTGGTGTAAATTTTAACCAAAACAAAACGTTCAGGGGAACATTTTTTTTTATGGTTCATTGGTGTGCTTATTAATGATACAGGTTTCTTATAAATCAATTATTTGATAGAGAATTTAAGAGTTAATTGCTTATTTTTAATTTTCATTAATATTACAGTGATGAATTACATTAGATTGGTTCGTAAAAACCAAATCTTCATTCGCACAGAAAATAATGTTAACATTTGGTAACAATGTAACTCCATGTCAACATGGAGTTACCAATTCATTCCTAGCGCTTATCTAGTACAGTACGTGTTTCACATGTCTATACTCTATAGTATAGTATGACACTGTTTGCATATACCACTTAATTTTGTTATGTTGTTTTGTTTACAGGAATTGATCTCAGTAGACACATCAACAAATTTTATTCGTCGTCGTCGAACAATACTATCGATGAATTGGACGTGTAAGTTGTCCTTGTTTTTGTCAACATTTTAATATAATACAACTAGCAAACAATTCGCATGCCATGTTTCCATTGGCAATTAATATTATTTGGTGTTCAAAATTCACCTTGCACACACGTTTCTAACTTTGAACAAACTGGTTGTAAATATGGTTTACGTGTTGCTCGGGCCCCTTGTTGTACTACAACATTCCCAAGTTGATAGACTCCTTGTTATTTTTGGAAAAATTGATTGTATTACATATTACGAGTTTTATAACATTATACTGCATTAAAAATGTCATTTCACAGAGTCAATGTGGTCGTCATCGATAAAGAAAATAAAAGGCACGAACTGAAGGGTCGTATTGGAGAAAACCTTTTGGACTTGGGTCGCAGACATGCACTCGACATAGAAGGCATGTGACAAATATATTTAAAATATATTCTCTGATAAATTAATAAATATAAATAATATTATCATCAACGCTTAAATAGGTGCTTGCGAAGCCTCCATATCATGTAGCACATGTCACGTTTACATTCAAGATGAATACTATGATAATTTACGAGAACCAGATCGACGGTGAGCAAAGACTTTTTTTACGGTTTCTTTTTCGGATTTTCGCAATATTTTACAACTTTTATACAATATTTTACAGTGTAATTCCTTTTCATTTTTATAACTGTAAATAATCTTATTGGACAAATTTAATACTTTGCAACATATATTGCGGAGATACACTGATACGTTTGAAGTATCACAAGCGTAATTTATTATGTTTACAATTGTTGTGTACCATAATTAATTTTTTGTTTTTAGGGAAGAAGATATGCTCGACATGGCTCCATTTTTGGAACCCAATTCTCGTTTAGGTACGTTATTATAATTTATATGTGAAACGAAAAATCGAGGATTTTTTCCCCCAAGATTTTATTTATTTGCAGGATGTCAAGTAATTTTGCAAAGAAACATGGAAGGAATGGAATTTAGATTACCTCCGGCAACGAGGAATTTTTATGTTGATGGTCACGTTCCAGAACCTCATTAGTTATTTACTTGTAAGCTAACAAATTATGTTTAGAAAAAAAAACCTTACTTAAAAACAAGAATTAAATAATTTAAACAGATTTATCTGTTATCCTTGTATCTACCCTAGTAATATAAAAAAAAAGTATTTTCAAGTAAATATTTTTCTAGCATAAATTAGTTTTTAATAGTCCTTATTGAAATGCTTACCAATAAGAGAAATTGATTTTCATCCATAGCAATCTATTCATACAAACTTAGTAACATCTCTAGTTTTTGGTCAATATAAAAATTTATAAAACTGCTAAATTATAATTAACGCTTATAGACAAACAATTTTACAGCGTTTGTTCGTATGAATGGAATGTGGTAAAAATGAAACTTGCTGTTTATTTTTTTGATATATTTGCATTTTCAATTGCCGTTTTTAAGAGAAAACAAAATTCAACGAGGAATGTCTGGTGCCACTGTGTTCAAGTCCCATTCAGTTTGTTTACAGCACTGGTGGAGAAAATATTTTAAAGTAAGCAGTGTATATTCATTTCCCACGATATCATGTTTGTTTATACATTTTAGTGATTGTTTAGAATAATTTTACTATTGAGCACATGATATATGATAGTTGATTAGACTTTTGTATGCATTCGCAGGTAGAAAAAAGGCTACGTTCTAATTTGCAACGATTTTCATAGTAGTACACCATATAGACGGAATACATTATTGAACATTATAAGTACTGTACAATAGGTCACTACCAATATGATAACTGAATGAGTACTTTAAATGTATCATGGTTGCATTATCAAAATTCAATTTGTCAACTTCATGATTGTACATATTTTGTACATGATTTCCATGTTTTGAGTGTACATCAAACTTGAGGACAGAGAATGGTGTACATGACTTTGAATTTGTATAATAACTGATGTACATTGTAGTAACCCATAGTCAAGCATTATAAAACTTAATATACAATGACCACTGTTACTTGGAAAGATGATTGACTCATATTGATTTTATATCTCACGAGTGGATATTCCTCGATCCATTTTATGTCCTTTTAAGTTATCAACATCATGATACCCACTCAAAAGTGTCATCAACAAAATGAAACAAAACTTTCAGTAAAGCAGTGATTCAAGTTTTAATATAAGTAAAACAACTGGCATGGTATTATAAGTAAACCGTTTCATAAATAAAACATTAGCACAGTACACAAAAAAATGACTAGCTTTGCAATTTGGCTTATTACATTAAAAATTGGTCTTTACGACCATAACATTGGTTTGTTAAGTATATTAATATATAAATATAACCAGCCTGTTAACAATTGATATGACAAAACATTGACCCTCATAATTTTTGTTTTTTTTTAAAAAGTTTCACAAGACTAATAATTTGGTTCTCAAAACGTTCAATAACTGCACTTTTCTGTCTAAAGAGATTTTCTTATGGGCGGATAAACTTTAAACCTTCCATCAAAATAATTTACTCATCGTGAGGTTTGTATACGTTTGGTTCGATAGAAAAATCTTATCGTGTAATGCACATTCAATCACGTTACGTGCTGAACATAAGGCCACGTTCATTCGTGCAGTATTTTTGTCTGTCACTAATTTGTGAGGTAACATTAATTTTTGTTATGATGTTAAAAAAAAACATACAAAAAACAAACACCATTTAACAGTTACTACAAAACAGGACTAAAAAATGACATCAAATAAAATTCAGCTCTAATATACTTTGTAATGAAGAGCCAATGAACGTGAAACCAGAGTTGTATTAATTAGCAGTTTAATTAGTTGACCCTTGTGTATGGTCCATCTTAATTTCTGTTTGTAGGATGGATAAGTTATGAAAATGTATTTATTACAGTCAGGATATTTTGACCCATACATCCTTACAGTTACTAAAATAGACCATACCCAAAAGTCAACTAATGAAACTAACAATTAAAACAACTGTGCACGAAACACTCTTTAAGGTTATGCAAACATAACATTAAAAATTTGCAGCTATTTGCTATTTGACTTTAAAACTGTTTATTTTTAATAAAGTCCTTAAAGAGTATTTTATTTTATGTTTTTAACTAACATAAAAACAAACTGGCAAATTTTTGATATCAAAACCAGTAGATCTCGATATAAAATACACACTTTAAAAAAAGAAATCATCAATAATAGGCAAAATAAAAATAAAAATTACATCTGCTCGTTGTTGCAAAAATTGCAGAAAAATAGAAAACTTTTTGCTTTTTAAATAAGTACGGTGTTACACTATAATAATTCTATATAAGTTACACTTTGAAAGCAACGTTCGAGATTGCAACATAGATTAGTTTAACATCGCAGAAACGTGTTATCACAAAAATTGCAAAAAAAAAAAGTTTCCAAAAATAAATAATTAATAATAATAATAATGAACAAATATGGCAATATTTTAAACAACATGTTTGAATCATTTTGCACGAAGCGTCGATACAATTCTTTTACATACCCATCTGCATTTGCGCATAGTTAAAAAATCGGTCGGCTTCTTTGATGGCACTCTTGGCATTGCTACTCACGTACACCAATCCCGTCGAACCTGTTTCCGTGGCAATGTTCATTGCTGCTTTTTGGCAAGCTGGTACACAATCAACACCACTATATTCGAGCCCAATTAACGGTCCTAAATAAATAAAAAAAATAGGCAACTGATCAAATATAGTGAATATGGCTCCACTTAATAATAATAATAATAATAATAATAACAAAAATTAATTTAACTTAACATAAAATAAAATTTCTACGTACCTCTGATGACTACTTGAGAATAGGAATCGATTTGAAATACATTTTCAGCTTCCATTGCTGTGAGTGCAACTTCTTTAGTAGCGATCAACATGCACGATGGCTGTAAAAGAAGAATTAGAGATCCGTAAATATTTGTTTACAATTTACATGATAAAAGCAATAAATTACTGAATTTGTTTTTCATAAAATATAAATCATGTGTTTATAAAATGTAAATCGCCCAAATAAATCCTTGTTTTTTGTTTTACGTGTTAAGACATCAAGACGTGCAAGTTTAGGTGTGATAAGTGGAGCAATGTTTGTGGACAACTGTGATCTGCGCTTTTTGTTCAACCAATGAAAACTGTTTGGCAAGAAGATGAAGTCAAAGTTGTCAACAAATTGCCACACCAAAATTTGCGTGTTTTGGTAAGCCTTTGGATTTAGTTGTCAATACTTACATTACTGGTTTTCATTGTTCTGATGTAAGATCTGGCTCGGTCGTGTGCTTGTCCATCGCTGAAGAAAACCACTAAACACGACTATAAAATACAACATCAAAAAAAAAAAAATTTTACATTTAAATTTCTTTTTAAATGTAAATTTAAAAAGAAATTATAAAATTAACTAACCCCTTCGTTGTTTCTTTGCTGCAGACCGTAAGTTAATGGCACGAAACAATCCATCGAGTTGGTCACAATGTTTAATCCTGAAAATGGTTCCTTTGTAGGTAGCGGAATGAACGTCTCACTAACAGCATCCTTTTAATGAAAAAGAACATCTTTCAAGATTAGTATTGCTTACCTATTGTCAAAAGGTACATAATGCAAACATTTTAAACAAAAAAAGTTAACGTAACCAAATTAATGAAAAATAAACAGAATTTCCAAAGCCTAACCTGAGATAACATGCTCCAGTTGGTTTCTCCTTCTCGCGGCGTAAAATCGTGAATGTCGCTCCAATTGTTGTTGAATTCACTCAATCCAACATTTTGGAATTGCTCTAAAATAAAAGAGACCTTTCAGGAACACCCTGTATAGTTGGGCACACAATAGAAAAACTGCCTAATGACGTGTAATAATCACCTGCCAGCTCAGGATACGACCAACGAAAACATCCAAACTTCATTGCCGATGAGGATTCGATGATAGGCTGCGTAGCACAAGCCAACAACACACTAATTTTCCTGCAATCTCGTGTTCTAAACTGTTGGCACCCGATGATACACTTGCATTCTTCGCAGTTACGCAAGAAAACGCTGAAAAAAGATTGACAAGATATAATCCATTGAAAAGAAGGGTAGCTAAAAGTTTGTGCCATCAACTAGATTATTTCCTCAATATGTTTGGAACCTAATTACAAAAATACTATACCTTCCTTTAATTGGTCCGAGAAAAATATGACAGTTCTTGCAGTCGTCCACCGTCACAGTATTCGAATCGTCGAAAATGTAGATGCTCGAGTCCTTTTTAATAACCACAAAATGAACAACTAATGTGAATGCCTATTAATATGCAACCAATGTAATTATAATATACACAAGTACACATTTGCATGTGCTAATACAATACACAAGTCGTATCTTTCCAATGTTGTAATAGAATGACATTTTGACACAAATCATTTTTGATGACACGAACACAAACACAGATTAAATTTATTTTTTGAGAGACTGTTTGTTGGACGACGTTAACTGGTAATAGTTATTTAAAACTTTACTAACGCACTAAGCATTATAACAATTCTGTCATCGTTGATGGGCTATCAGCTAGTGTCATTGTATCAGCATATATTGTGAATAGCAAAGCAAATGCTTCCAATGGATGCAAATCACGAGCTATAATAGAGATGTCACATTGGAATAAAAAATGTCACACCGTTCACACCTCGCAATTCTGAATGATGAACTGGTTGCCGTTAACTGTGCCGGGCATTCGGCCTGCCACTTCATCTTTGATATTTTCTATCGTGTAATCTTTGGGGTTGATTTTAGATCTTGTGTCCCTGTATAGCAAAAACAACAGGTGATTGATGTGGCAATAACAACAACAACAACAATCTGATATGTATATAGATTGATTATTTTGCGAAAAGGGTGTGTTACCAGGAATATTTTCCAGCAGTTTCATCCGTTGCATTTTTGTTAGCAGCATTGCTGTCTGAAGATTTGACAAACAAACAACCCATATTTCACTAACTAATGACAGTGATGAAAATAGCGAGCCATCAAAGCTTCCCAATCCGTAAACAACCTCCTTTGACGTTTCCAAGGAAGAATCAATGTGAGTTTTATTATTATATTTTTTGTTTGGTTAATGGCTTATTTTATTCATAGCAGTAAGTTTAATTACCAATTTTAATAATTACTCTTTTTTTTTATTATAAAAGATGGTTTATTATATATTTTGTTAAAAAATTGTATTCCGAGTTCGCTCTTTAGTGAGAGATGCTTAAAATTTTATGTTGTTACCATGGCGACGATCGCAAAACTAATCCAAAATAAATATACGATATTACGATATTAAAAAATAAAATACAAATATTTTTTTTTTTATTCATTTAGACTTTTTAATGAAGAATATAGAAAATGTTTATTAATTTCTCCCCAAAAAAATTCCGGTTTAAAAATTCAGCCTTTTGAAAAGTCGTAGCCAATGGCATGGCCGAACGGAATGGATTGAAAGCGCCAAATTCAAAAATATTATCACTACCATTAAAAACTTTGTTTTTGTAACGCTTATTTTAATACTAAATAGTATGTATTTATTTGAGTGGTGATTACTGATTAACATACTCCAAAATGTTACTGAATCAATCATCCATCTTTGTTACTACTGTATTAGTAAATATTAAAAATATAAATATTCCAATGCCCATTAGTACTTCAACAAGATTATTTTCTTATAAATAATTGAAGGCTTGCTCGGAATAACGTTGCATGTAACAATTCATAGTTTTGAGTAAATGGCAAAAGAAGTATTCAGCAACACATTGATTGTAACATATTAGGTGCCCAATTTCAAGCTGATATATGTATGTTTTCGGTAGGTATGTGTTTTGTCCAATGACAGCACGAGCTAGGCCCATATGTGAGGCAGTTTTCCATAATAATTTCAATATTAAATTTTTGTAACATGCAACGTTATTGCAGGCAAGCCTTCAATTGACTATTTTACCATTCAATACAAAAATTCTTAACATCTTTGTTCCTTACTGATACAGAGTAGCTTGCATGTTTCACTTCATCACCATGACTTCCATCATTATTGTTGCATTATATAAACAAAACAATGCTAACTAATCATGAATAAACTACATAACCATATAGAACGTAAAATAACATCTTGTACACAAGAACCATTATTTCACACGATAATTCAAACTTTAACATACCTGCTGTTGTCAAACGATAATTAATGCTGCAGATGTGCTATGTTTCGTAGATGAATTGCAAAGATGATGAGCATGTAATTTTATAAAGTGCTAGATAAGTGGGAAGAAAAAATATACAAAGTGCTTATATCAAAATAAACTAATTGCAAAAAGTAGAACAGCAACATGTTGAAACCATAAAAAGTTTTAAAAACGTCATCAAGCCTACTATCATAAACTAACATTACAGAATAATCACAAATTGCTGGATCATAGCTATGAATCTGTATGTTCTCCCTGCCTGAAAAAGTTGATGATAGCAGCTGTTTACATTAGCTATTTTCATTTTGAACTTAATTGAGGGAAAATTTGAACCTCATTAATAATAATAATTTTAATAAAAATTTAATTAAAAAAATAATATTTAATATTTTTTTATTTTTAATAATTTTAATTAAAAAAAACTTCCACTTCCAACATCACGTTTTCAACAGAAAAGCTTCCATAGTTCAATGTACATTATAATTATTATTTCAACTAACATTATGGTAGTTCGTCAATTCTGGAAGGGTCACGGCCAAATGGAAAACTAGAAGAAAAAAATTAACCATGTGTTTTATCATAGAATAAAAACAGAAACCCTTCTTCCTAAATATACCCATAATATGAATGGTCTAGAAATCATAATCAACACTATGAAATTGAAAAACAAAACATGAATGAAAAGATTACTTATTTCTGTATGGCAAACGAATGAACCGCTTTTCATCTTGGTCGATGAATTTCCTCTTTGGCACATGTTGCAGAGCGGTCCTCCAGTTACTCGTATCTTTCATCGTGAGTAAGATGTGCATTGTCTGGTCTATTGTGAGGTTCCTCGACCCACCTTTCCACCTGAAATCCATTTTAAATTTGATTCAAACTTTACAGATGAACTAGAGTATTTCAACCAACAAAACTGCACTTTATTAACTTGATTATTCTTGGTCAGGTTAAAATAATATCAATAGTCCTAAGTGGATCTAAAACCAAACACTGATTTAGTTTATACTAAAAACTGAAGTTTAACTTACTCTAAAAATTTTTTAATAGGAAACTGAGCCACTCGAAGGCCTTCTTTCCGAGCTTTAGCCATTGATAATGAGCCTTGGCCTCGACGATCGACCAATCCACCTTGTGACATTAAAGAAAAACAACTAAAATAAGATTTACAAAAATTTGTTTAACACAAAATACAAAACAAAATAGGATTAGGAATAACTAGCATGACATGCTTTCTATTTAATAAGGAACTACGCAAGGACATCACCAGGAGTGGTGGTTACTGAATGCATTGGGTGACACCATCAGAGAGGTGACACCAAATGACTTATTATAAACGTTTGCGCAGTATTTCAGCATTAATTTATTATTTTTCGTAAAAATATCCCTATAGTAAAGGTTCTGTAAAGTCAGGTACAGTACAGGAGGCAGCCCTTTGGGGATGATATCATGGAGGTACCATACTGGGTGACACCAACCATAGTGCCATCACTCGATTTCAGAAAAACAAGTAAACAGTTTTCATCAGTCAGCCAGTTTTTGAATTGGGAAAACTATGACCTATTTATCTATGTCATCAATCATAATGTTTGCTCGATATGAAATTTTGTAAGCAAATTACGTAATACTTGCCAACAAATGATTGTAAAATCATGGTTCAAATTATTAACAAGATTATAGCAGAAAAATCTCACCTATTATGTACACATCATCATGTTTATAATCCAGGTTGCTTCCGCAGTGGGGAGTAAGGTAGACTAACCTTTCCTTAGGAAAAAGGTCTAAATAACTTTTATCCGTCATCGTCACCAATGGATGAGGTTTCTGCAAGAATGGCATTGCTAGCTTCAATTGGTTTAGCAATTCGCCTCGATGATCAACGTTACACATGTGCAGATGAAAAGCATCCCTGTCACGTTTTACAGCAGAATACGCTATCGTCATTTGATCGATGCAGTGTCGCCTTTCACGTGAATCCATGTGATTCTCGAATCCCATATCGAACACAATCTTCTGTCCGAATTCAGTAGCATGTAAAAGATTATTGTAATAAACTTTGTTCATCGACGACATGGGGATTTTGAAGAACATGGTATTCTTTCCTAGTCCATAGTTCAACTGCTGATTGCTGCTGTTGAGTTCCTGTAGTTTGCTACGACGTTCTGCCACATTCCGAGCACGTCGACGCCGCATCTTTTCTTCGTCAAGTTCAATACGCTTAAGGTATCGATAAAACCTAATCCGGTCGTCGGACAATTCCATTGTCAACAGTTCTTCCCACTTCTTAGCTTCAATATGATCAGGAACGAAAAAATTGCCAGATTCCTTTTCCATTTGCATTTCCAGCTTGATGAGGGTTATCTGTTGCTCCCTATCCTTTTCGTTCATTTGGTCGAAGCGAGCTGTGTGAAGGCTGCGTCCGCTGCTGAGCAGTTTATAATTTCTCGAAGAGACGTTTCGGAATCCGATGATGATAGAATTTAATAGCGACATGGTGTTGAATGGTTTCATAATCTGTTTAAAAAAAAAACAATTTAACATTTTACAATTTATTCCACAATTGTAAAATTACAGTACTCGCATTATTAACATCACCAATGACATCAACTATGTTAGTGTTTGCAGATATCTACATCGTGTGAGATACATCTCTTTAGTACAGAGATACATCTCTTTAGTACAGAGATACATCTCTTTAGTCTATGGTTGAACTGTGAACGAGAGAGTACTGTAACAGAAATAGACGGTACAGCAAAGATGGCATTTTGTTGACATGTCCAGTATCACCGTTCGAACGTGTCATGAACGTTATTTAAGCACGTCAACACTTGTTTGACAAATTTTCGAACGGACCATGCTACAGGGTGCAACAGTGTCCACAAAATGCTATATAGTGTGCTTCATATATTGTCTCTCTCATGTTTACAGTTGCCTACATACTGCTACTTGCAAGCACGCAATTCACCCAGTGCGAACCTTTGTCCGCACATTCACGTATAATTATACAGAATATATGAAGATTAATGTATAAATATATGAAAATTTAATTTTTTCGACAGTTTCAGAATTTGTCAGTATTCAAATACCTACTGTACGTACAAAAACATAACATTACTTGCCATATCTGTTTAATCAGCCATTTACTGTTTATCCTATCCAGTGATAGCATATAACTGATGGTATATTAAGTAAGGTACTTTCAATAAATAAATTAAAGTTCCTATTTAAAATATAATTTTGAATATACTGTAATTAATAGTAAATACTCACTTCAGTCAGGTTTGAGAAGTAAACTACGGAATCTCTGAACTAAAATTCAAGCTCCCTCTGTAGGAGCTTGAAAGTAGCTAACGTCGTCTTATCCCAAGAAGTTTTCGATTTATGCGAGGGTTATGGTCTGTTAAAAACTTCGCATCTTAACTACTATTCTGTGCTTCGCATATATCGAAATTCCTATGAGGTGATCAACAAGTAATCACCCTTCTTCCGCGTAGATTTGAAGGAAAGGAAACCCGCATTTATCGAAGACTTCCTGTATATTTATGCGCAGGAGTGCGTGCGCATATAATCTGAAATAACAGCTGATAGTGCAGAACGTCAATGTCCCCACACCGTAACCAAAATACAGCATCAGCTTTATATTAATTATCTTTATGCACAGAATATTTGGTTAGCTCGAGTAAGTTGTTCATATAATACGAATAATGACATAATACATTACAATTATCACATCAACTAACGACGTGCGTTGTTAATTTATGTAGCTGTCTTTTAGGTTCAAAGATTACTAAACTCACTACCGTGCTTCATGTAGTAGGATGTTTTAGATTGAATCTGTAACTTGATTATAATAAGTACTTTATTGTACCCTCATGTAGGCTAATCATATCTAAAAAACCATAATTGCCAACTAAATAACGTGCCAACGCGTTGCCAACTAAATAGCATGGTTTCTTTTCAGAAGCCTTGGCGCATTTCAAGTGATATTTATTTATAGGACATTTTTTAGAGGCAGCATTCTCTGACTGATTTACATTCTCCATTTCACAACTGTGTTTATTAATCCTTTTATTTTTTTATTTATTTATTTATTTATTTATTTTTTTTAGGAGTGAATCTATCGGAAAGATGAAGATAGCTGTGACGATCAAATTTCACGTTCAACCTGTGCCAGAATGGACACGATTAAATCTTGAATTCAATAACGATTAAACCACCCTCCAACGCTCGGAAAATATTGCTGGATAAATAGTTCAGGTAGTATCCTATGCTGTTTTGATATCATGATTGATTGATTAATAGAAAACGTCACGGATTTAATGTGGATTTAATAAATCCGTGATCACGTGTCATACAGGCAACTGTCGGTTCATGAAAGAGTTTTGTTTGTGTATCTTGCATTCCACATTTTTCTGAGTTTGTATGATTCGTAATGTATACCTTGGCAGCCATTTCAAAACATTAAAACTGTGCACTACTAACTATTGAAAGATATAAAACGTTTTATGATGTAGACATCATGGTTCATTGTATACGATACGTGATGCAAACTAATTTGAAATAAGAAAATATTAGGAAAAAATTTTTTTTCGTATGAATTGTGACAATTTGTCATAGCAAATGTTTTTAAATGTAAAACGAGAGTTGCCTATAATTGCAGTACTGTACTTTGTTTGAAGAGTAAAAACATGATTGACCCTTTATTTATGTGATATCGTAGTCTACTAAACAATTTTCAGTTTGGTGTTGATTAATTTTTGTTGATAAGTAATTGATTGTTTTTTTTCTTCATATAATGTTTTGATTTCTTAGCCATGTGGGAAAACTTGCCGTACCTCCTCTTAGAGGACATATTCCAGTATTTGAGTATTCGAGATCGGTATTGGGCGTCTATGGTTTGCAGGAATTGGTTCGAGGTTTTTCATTCGCAATACGTGTGGGAGACGTGGGTCATGAAAGAAAAAGTTCTCACGCGTCGAAAATTCAATTACTATCTCGGTTACCAGCCGGTCATCGATCATTACCGCACTCAGATTTGTTTACATCGAGTGGGACGTTTCTTTCGAAGATTCATTTTCCACCCCATGACGGACTTTTTCAACTTGTACGAGTTCATCAACATGCTCAACCACTTTGCCGAATACTTTGACGATAACCCTCTCCGGTTTGTGCATACGTTGCATTTCACGTTTGCGTGTCGTTTGGAGGAGAAGTCGTCCGATTCCGAGGATGTGATTTTCGGCACCGGCGGTCGCATACTTCTCACGATCCGACGATTCATCGGTAACTTGCCCGGTTTGAAAGACTTGGTGCTGAACGATTTGTTGCTCGATAAAAACGAGGCCTTCTCTCTCATGGACGACATCGTCTTGTACAGTAGCCAAACTCTCGAGAAATTGACGTTGATCAATTGCACACGAGATCCGTGTCCTTTGATGCACGTTGGCGTCTTGTTCAATCTAGCCGAGTTGATGCTAAGTCCGCAGCAGTTGAGCGACGACGTCGTCATCCTGTTGGCAGACACGAGGGTAGTCAATCTCCACCTTGTGCAAAATACCTACACCGAGTCGGCGCAGAGCGTTTCTCGCAGTTCGTGGAAGGAGTGTCGTAAGGGTAATCCAGGATTGCGAGTTCACATGCGTTTGGAGGCACCGATTGAACGGGAAATCATTTGGCAGGATAATGCTCCTGTTAAATCGATTGTCTACGATTCGCCTAAGTCGCAGGTAACTGCTCCCCGCATCAAATTTTGAAAAAGCGTTTGCATGTGCCAAACACGACACGTCGGGCTATTCCAAGTACTAACAGTGAATTGTGTGTGCCTTAATGCAATTTGCTCGGCTATTCAGTTTCAGTTGACCCAGAGTATTGGTTTGAGTACTTAATGTTGTTAGAGTGGTATTTTATTTTTTATTGTCTTTAACTGTGTAATGTAATACAGGCAACTTTTGGTTCACAAACATTTGATTTTGAACATTTTGCTATAGCAAATTTTATACACTTATGTCGTTTTTATTACTTTTAAAGAGTAGTCTTTAGAGTTTACACCATGTGATGTTTAGTACGTGTGCATGGTCTTTCGATGCTTTAAAATAGCTAACATATCAAATATTTATTATATCAAAAAAATACTCAAGGATTACAAGATACACTTAACGAACAAATAATATACAGTAATATAATGGATGTCTTGGAATGAAACTCGTTTTCAAATTGAGAGTCGCCTGTATTGCATTTGTTTTGTACGTTTGCATGCGTCAAGATTGTTGCTACAAAGTTTTGCTTCAACTAAAACTGTAATAGTACACGTTTGTATATACATATTTTTAAAAATTTTTTGCGCAGATCACTCCGATTTCTGTGTTGACGGCAGTGGAATGTTTCGGCAAAGAACTTGAAACGTATGGTCATTTAGGCTTGCCCAGATTTTGCATGCGTCGTTCTTTCCATGATCGTTGCGATTCATCATTAGTCATGCTCTGCAGACAATGTCCGCACTTACATACATTAGTAAGTAATCGTTGAACTTGGCTAAGTAAAATGAATTGAAACTACAGAATTATATTTTGTTCGATGTCATAAAATGAAGAGGATGATTGGGTCAAAGAAATAAAAATTGTAAAAATTAATGAATTGATGTTTTTTTGTTTGTGGTTTCTTTGACAGATTGTGCGGCAGTTGGTGTCCAGTGCCACTGTGATTTTACTCGCTTGGACGGGCAAAAACTTGAAGCGTTTCTACATCCGGCGGAACTGCATCATGAAACGTTCTGATTGGCCAAGAAGTCCAGACTGGTCAGCGGAATTCTACGAATGGTTATCGAAATCGGCGTTGAGCTACGATGCGATGCAAACGGAAGTGTCCCAGTTGCTACGCTTGCCGTGGCGACCGTTGGACGATAAAGAATTCAAAATGGTCCGAATAAACTATTCTTATACTGGCACTTAGACCAAAAGTTGCTCAAGTTGACGTTGAATTGCTTAGAATGCAGCTTTGAGCACTGCCTAGCAGTTGCATTATGTGCAGCTTTGCTTCTAGATGATGGATTTACAATTTTTAATACTTATTCTACGATTCACTAAATTATTTTTTAAAATACATGAATTTTATGACAATTTTATGGTATTTTTTTTTTTAATGTTATGTTGCAAGACTCTCACATGATTAAGGAATAGTGTGTGATTTTTCACAGCTGATGATTTTATATACTCCATGTTTTAATGTAATCTCAGAACATTAGAAGTGTTTGAATAATAACAGTCCATCGTGAATTTCTGTTTACAGTGCTATGTGGCAGTTTTGATGCTTTGAGATTAGATTAAGTTTTGTATAGTACTGTACATTCTGTTGGAAACTTCTATTACCCGAAGTTTTCGTTTATAATATTTTGTTTTATGATTTTTTGTACAGTTCTTTGCTGATAACTTATTTTGTTGGCCTTATTTTTTGTTAAACTTATGAAGTTTTAACGTTCAAATGGAAATTTTCAATGCAAGTGAAAGTGCCAATACGCTTGCATGGATTGTTACTACGCCATTGGAAGAGATACATTTGCGACGATGTAGTAGAATCTCGATTTATGAAATATATCGGATATATTTCAGAGCTACACTACAGCGTTATAATGCAGTTTAGTTTATAGGATGCGTTAAGTTTAGTGTTTCATCTCACCTTGTTAAATTGAACTGGAAAGAACACTGTGAAATAATTAATTGTGATAACATGTGTCATTTTAAAAATTACATATTGTGTTAATTTATTTTTAATTTAAGAAATTCATATGCAGTTTTTATGTTTATACGATGTTTAAACTATTTTACGAGATTTTATGCCCTATCATGTTGAAGCTTCAATTAAAGAAAGCATTTGTTGAATGTTTTATCATTTACTACTTTAAATTGATCTTGCACTAATTGACATGTACGTATGTGAAATAGATTCATGTTATCTAGTTTTTAAATTTAATTTTATAATGCCATCAATTCTAAACTTATATTATACTATACGGTGTTTTCAATTATTTATAATTAGAAATAGCGGTTAATTGAGTATTCGTAAGTGAACCAAGCAACGCTGACCCGAAAACTCCCCCTTATTGAGCTTCTCGGTTAAACAGTGCTGTGCAGCAGTGAAGCCTATTCGGGCTGCAACGCTTTTTCTTGAAAGAACTTTAACGGAAATACAAAAACAAAAGGTAAATAATTAACAAAAAATAATAAATTAACGTTTAATTAAACAATATAAAAATACATATTCGATAATGTTGTGAAACTTGAAAAAAATATAATGATTTTTAATTAAGTTAATAACTTATATCAAAAGTGCTATCGACATAATAAAAGCATCGAGGAATTAACGTGATTTAGAGTGAAATACAGTTTATTGTATGTGTTGGACATTTCAGGCGTCATTAAATTAAATGATTTACTAATACGGTATGTGACCTTAATCCGGGACATAGGAAAAGGGGGTATTAAAAGTGAAATTTCTTTCAAAATCATTATATGCATTTGGCAAAAAAAATATCAATTTTTTTGGTAATTTTATTATTCTAAAATAATATATCCATTTGGGACACAAGATTGTCAAATTGGACAAATTTGGGGCAAATTATTTCGGGACAAAAGATCAAAAATTGGGATTGTCCCGAAACATCCAAAACATTTGGTCACCTCATTTAAAATATGTGTAAGGGAATAGGTCTATTTAGTGCGCTTATTAATCAGGTGGTGGTCCATTTTGTGCGTTTATTGATGATGTGGATTTTTAGAGCTTGAACCTTTGTGTCATTGTGCGAATACTCTTTTATGATGCACGGGAACTTCGATATATGCGATATTCGATTTATAGAATGTTTTAAGTGATTTTTGAGTAATGAAATTTGAATTATATTGGACTTATGGGATTTCGATTTATGCAATTTTTAAGTAATTTAATTTTTTATTTATGCGAATTTGGAGATGTTTTCGACTTTCATAGATGTAATTTATGCGACCTTTGATGTACGTGTTCTTCGATTTATGGCTTTTCGAGTAATTAAAGTTTTGGTTTATGCGAATTTAGATAATATTTTGCATTTTAATGTCACTTTTGCTATCTATAAGTTTGTAGTGACAAATTTGAACAACTATAATAATGTTTAATTTATGCAAATCTCGCTGTTTTTAACTTGCATGTAGGAACAGTGAGATCTGCAAAGGTTAGTCTACAAATAGTTGTTAAATGTTCCACTAGATGACTACTAATATTAAAATAACTAAAATTTCATGCGGTTGATGTTTAGTTTAGTGACTTGCCACTAGATGGCAAAAGAAGTATCACAATAACAATTTGTTTGTTTAAAATGATGATACAATGCAGAATGTAAACAAACCCACATGCTAATATTGTAAAAAAACACCAAGTGTCAACTGTCTTTTGATTAATTTAAAAAAAACTTTCAATTTACGTGAACTTTGAATGGTGTGCAGAAATAAGTATCAGCGAAATGCAGTGCCAGTGATTGATTTACAACGTACGTGAGCTATCTGTTGAACACAAATACATTGGTTCAAGTATTATCGAATTATCCGAAATATACTTGGTCCCATCTCATTCGGATAATCGAGTGTGCAGTGTATTTCTGTTGGACACCTGTGTGGATACCTGTGGATTACGATTATGAGCCCAACGTCACGTCGCTGGATAGGTATGCATAAGAAGCAGACGAATCATAACACGAGTAATAACGTTGTACACCATGTTGTTTCGACGTTCTTGCTCGTGACCAACGAAAGTGTTCTAACCGACGGAACAAACGAGACCCATGTTTTCGGTGGTTCCTGACAGTCATTCTGTGTTTTCTTCTCCCTCTCTTTGGTTTTTATGATTTGGTTTAACATTTTCGTGTCTGGTTTTTGTGGGCCAGACACAAGCTTAGATTTTAGTTTTTTGTTATTTTTATTTATTTTGTTTTGTTAAAGTTTTTTCGTTTGAACAAAATTTTTGTTTATTTTCGCATTTTGTTTGGTTGTTTTGAGTTGCCCCAATTTTATTAAGAGAAGCAAGAAGCCAAGAGGATCACCATAATACAAAGGATAGTGAACTGTTATTTTATATTTTCTTGTTGATGATTGTGGCCAGCGTAAATGCGCCAGGGCGTAAATTT
>JAQIWH010003316.1:0-20469 GCA_034695005.1 Cryptops parisi | reverse complement strand
TATGAATATATGTATATATTTTAACTTTTATTTTCAATGTTTCACCCTATAAGAAAGTACATTTCTTTATCTTTACGTCATAGACGGACGACCATTTTAAGATGTATGGTAGTTATTGTATAGTTATGACCATATGGTTTGTTCTGGTGTAATTAAAATTTTAGTAAAAGATTTATTTTCGTTGGTATGAATGGATGACCTCAGGTTTTTTTATGGTCATGTAGTTACTCGAGCAACTTATTGGCAAGGATGGGTAAACAAAAAGTTAATTTTACGGTAATTAGGTAGTGTTTTGTGTTGTTGTTTTTTTAAAAAAAGAATGTTAAGGTGATTTATGCCAGTCTTAAATTCATAATGCATAGATTATGTCAAACAGGCCATATTTAATACAGGTGTTTTGCTGTAAATTAGGCACTAAATCATCCGTTTACGAGTTTCGAGTGACTTTTGTAAGTGAAATTTTCACCTCAGAAATTGGTTGTTTATATTGTTTTTGTTTTTTATTGTTCAAAAGTGGAAACCTCTTCTGGTATGGAACGCTTTTTTATACTTTTTATTTATATTAGCTTCACTTGTGAGTGAATGGATTAGTTTTTGAGGCGAGTTGTGAGTTTGTGAGTGGGCGAGTTGAAAAATGAACGTATACTGCCATCTACAGGCGTTTATGAGAATATACTGTGTAGTCCAATGTACTAAAAAAGCCTTTAAAAATCTATAAATGAGAACCGCATAAGCTCTTCGCATAAAAACTCCTTAAGTATAATGTAAAAAAAAAATCACGTATACTGTATATATGAATAAATAAAAACTAAGATACAATAAAATAGAATAAATCGAAACTTTCAGAAATCAAAATGCAATTACTCGAAACACGCATAAGTTGAATATCGAATTACTCAATAGTTGCATAAATTTTAATTCACGTAAATCGAAACATGCAGAATTCAAAAAAGAAGTCTTTGTATTATGTACTGTATATTATACATACAGTATACGACAGTACAGTATATCTTAAAAAGCATTTTTAATGTACCGGTACTTGTTTATTTGTTATAAAGTAAGTGGAAATTTTTTTACTTCAATTGGATTTTAATTAAAAGTCGTTTTAGATTTCTCTTTACAATCATAAAGTGCACTTGGATTCACTCGAACCCGAGTACTTAACTAGCTATTGAAATAAAATGTTTTTGCATTGCCGGCAATTTTTCTAAAAGGCTTCTGAAACACGCAATTTTTAGTAAGAAAAATTACTTGGACTGCCAACCAGTTTTCATTGGTCGGGGATGTAGGTGACGTCACAGTTGTCCATGAATTGCTCGAATTGTCTTACCACAAATTGCGTGTGTCAGGATGTTATAATATAAGAAAATTTCGCTATTATGCGATTCTGTGGAATACAACACTAGTGACTGTACTACTCTGCAAATTTAGCTTTTCTTCTACGATATGTACCCCACATGTGGCGCAAAATACTGGTCCTCTGGAATTGTCCACTGTATTTTATTTTTCCACCATCTTATTAAAATTTCATTACATGTGATTTGCAAATGATTTTTTTGATGAACTATTTTGACGAATTTTTAAAAAGGTGTTTTGAAGAACGTAACGGCATGAATCGAGGCTTACATGGTTTGGAAAATATTTTCTCGCACCTGCACTCGAGTTTGGTTGAAAGAATTCGCATAACGATGGTATCAGTGTAGGAGGCGTGAGAAGTTGTTAAAAGATATGAAGTATTACTTCTTGGGATGCGTTTTTCTTGTTGATTTTTATTTTTATTTATAGTTTACCTAAAGGCACCTACCTAGGTTGTGATAAGAAATTCGCGGGAGGTAAATATATATAAAAAGGTGTGGGTGGAGAAAAGGTGCAAGAAATAAAGAGTTCTCACGCCATCGATGAATTACGACTCACAAACGTTAAAAAAAATTGTTAGGTGTTACTTTTTTTTTGTGTGGTATAGTTTATTATCGATAGCAAAAATTCGATTCGCCAAAGATAATAAGAAAAGCAAAAAGGTATCGGTTAAAGAATTGCAAAGGTTACGATTCCCTACTAGGCTTGTCAAGTGTGTTCTGATTTACGATGGGTTCTGGGAAAACTGGAATAGGGTTCGTACAGTATGTGATGAAACTGGTTTAAAATTGCGTGTAACGAACTAATTGCGAAACATGTGATATAAGTGCGAGTACGTGTATTTAAATTTTGGTGTTGGGGGAAAAGATGGATTGGCGAAGAGTGGTCGTAATTTATTAAATTTAATTAATTTTAATGAAATTTTTTAAAATTTCTCTACAGGAGTTCTCGATTTATACGAGTTCCTTATATGCAATTAGAAAGCGAAATACTCCCAGTTGTACGTAATATGCGTGAAAAGTTTGCTAATATGCTATTTTGTAAGTCGGTGATTTATATACAAAGTTTGCGTAAAATGTACAGTAGGCTTAACCCTCGCATAAATTGAAGATCTTTTGCATTACAACACTAATTTTTGTTTTTAAAAGAATAATGTTGAACAAAGTTTTCGATTTATGCGAATTTTTTTTTTTTAGATTTCATTTTATTATTGTGCGATGAATGCATTTTCTCAATTGCACGTCATATACGAAAAAAAAACATTATTATGCGATTTTGTGCGGTGAAGCACAAGTTTTGAACTGCACAGGAAGTTTTGCTAGATGCAATTCCGTTTTATGCAAAGATTTTTTTTGTAACATAACTTTTGCATAAATTGAAAACTATTCGTATTCGAGCATTTGCACCAGTTCAATTTACTTCAGGGGATGGTCATTTTGAAAGCACGTGTATCTGGCCAAAACTAGTGTTACCACTTGGAATGCGGCTTATACACTGGAAATTGCGATACATAATGGTTGTGTGGTTTTTTTTTAGGCTGAAGGGTGTCGTTAATAATGAGAAAGGTTTAGTAGAATTTTTATGTACTCGTGTCGTCGTTTATTCAGTGGCGTAAAAGTCGAATCGGAAAGGCAATGGATGGCGCCCATTTGAATCGAAAATGACTTTTAAAAAATTGCAAAACATGAACTCTCAAGAAGTTGACAAACGAGCAGCAGTGATCTCCTTACCTAATACACAAGTGTTGCACATGTACGCATTTTGCAATTTATTAAGCAAAACAGCAGGCTATGAAACGAGGAAGAATAAGAAAAAGAGATAACGAGTGGAATGCACTCGTAGAAAAGACTCAATGTCTGCAAAAGGTCTTCTTGAAAATCGTAAAGAAAACAAGTGTTTGCAGATCTTCTCAACTCATTCGACTTGCAAAACAGTTTTCTTTTTGAAACCGATTTTGTTCATTGAAGGGCATCTGGTGACACTGATGATCATACCTCCTCTTCTGCATAATTCAACGTTACTTGACTTTAGCAATGTTGAAACCTATCTTTTGAAGAGTTTCGAGTAGAAGGCAGTCGAACATGTACTATTTGATTTGTTTAGTTTAACCATGACCAACAGGGACCATTTCTTCTTCCGGTTTTTGAAAATCAGCTCTTGGAATTGAAATAGTGAATGACTTTAGTTTGATAAACACCAAAGATAGTGTTTCAGTACTGCTGAAAGCTGTTTGGATTTACTGAAAGGTGTTGGAATTGATTGAAATTCGTGGAAATACTGGATGATCTTATATGTAAAATAAGTCGTAAGTTATCTAATGACTGAATTGTACAAGTGTATATAGAGAGTTACATAACGATGACAAATATTTGGCCAAACTTTTTGACTTGCGGTTTTTAGATGGATTGTGATTGTCTTCACGTTCCATTAAAAAAAGGCCTTTTTTTTCGTATACCAAAGTGAATTTTTTTTTAGTCTTTTCCAACAAGTGAATTTATGGTTAGAGCGTGGTCGTTTGATAATCTAAAATGTCACAGCTGGTTTTTCATTATTTCTTCTAGAACGTACCAAATTTGTTGATTCATTTACAGTTTTTGGAAGATCCGACCTTGTCACTTGGAAGAGTTTACAACGTTTTAGGATTGTCACCTTCGGGCTTTTTTATTATATTTATACAGTATTTCATTTTGCATAATTGTGAGTGATTTAGAACGTTGACACGCGCGACATCGCATAGGTGCAGGCAGCCAGCGTTTTATAAGTAAAAGGTGTGCAGATCTACAGCTTGGCTACTCTTGGGAGACAAAACATTTAATGATGGCATGTTAACGGGACGTATGAGTTGGTTTATAAGCCTCGTAAGGCAGTTTTATATTTATCTATTACACGTGATTCGACGTCTGCTACTGGTCGATTTTTCTTGGTAGTTTGTCAAAATGCGAAGAAAAAAAAAAGGTATTAAGATTTGCGTGGGTTGTCATCCGGTGACGTCATAGCGAATAAATTGCATCGGGAGGAAAAATATTTCACGTGGTGCCCAAGGTGCTAACTAATCATTACGGTGTCTGTGCCAAGCCATGAATTTTCATTAAGGAGTGTCAATGTTTACATTTGGCACCCGAAGTCCCTCGACGACATCGTATTACGCTCCAGCACCTTTGCATATTAAAAGACCACTTTCTTCTGGTAATTTCTAGTCAAGTAGAAATTCTTTTCGTCTACATTCTTTATTTTTTTGTGTCATTTTCTTTGTTGGTTCCCCTGTTTCGGAAGTTCCTAATGAAAGTCGGAATTTTTAATTTCACTCGTCCCATAAGGCCCAACGTGGTATGTGTATACTGTAGTAGTTTAAGAGTGTGAAGACAATGACTTTTTGGAGCCAAGGCTTGGGTTGTCTTGAAATTATCGAAAGCTTTTGGAGTCAGAATAGAGAACCTCAACCAAACTCAAAAAATCAAAAATTCTAATAACTTTTGCTAAAAGATATTAGAATTTTCTTGGAATCGCTGGAACGTTTTATAGACTGGGGTTTGGTAACAAGACAAGAGATAAAAAGTTTGAATTTGAAGTAATTTGTTTGACTTTATTGGAACTAGGTGTTGAATTTTTTTATTAGATTACTTGAATCGACCAAATTATGCAGTGGTTTCATACGGAAAAGACTTTGGACATTTCAAGTTATTGATAGCTTGACGTCTTATCTTTGACTGCATTTTGTCATTTACCCTAATTACGTTTGGTAACCACCAATATGTTTTAGCTAAAAGTAAGTAGTGTTTAGTATTACCAGATGATATTGGAATTTACTGAAATTTCTTGGATTACTGGAAGGTCTTGTAGAATGAGTTTGGTAACAAGATGATAGTTAAAAAGTGTGAAGTAATTTATTCTATTTTATTGGAACAAGGTATTGATGTTCTTTTTTACTGTATTATTAGAAGATATTGGAATTTACTGGGAAGTCTTGTAGAATGAGTTCGGTAACAAGACAAAAGGTTTGAAGTAATTTACTTTACCTATACTTTATTGGATACACATACTATATTAGAATACTGAGTATTGATTGAATTATTAACTTGTATCATACGGAAAAGACTTTAGAATTTGCAGTCATTTCAAGTACGTAATTGGTAGTTTGACATTTCGACTCGCTACACTGTCGTTTACTTCACCCTAATTATGTTTGGTACCTATTATTTCTTTGTATAGTTTGTGAAGATTGCCGAAAGGGGTGTCGACTTTAAGACGTGTTTAGTAGAAGGATGTTGATGACGCGAGTTAATTTAATAACCGAAATTGGGGTGGTTGAATTTAATTAAATTTGATCGGAACATTTCCAATCGGGAACGCAGGCCGATGTAATTAACGCGCCACTCGATTGATTCTTCACTCGCTTAATTTTCATTGTCACGTTTGTTGGATAATTTTTCTTGCAACGTCATCGTTTTCATAATGGAGATAAGAAAACATGACTTGGACGAGTCGTCGAGCATAACCCTCGATAATCATACACATTCTCTCACACGATGGGGTGACTGAGCACGTGAGATTAGGTTTAGTTGTTTTTTTTTTGTGTGTCTTTATTGCGTTACATTTATTTTTCATGGATGATATCGACCTCTTGTGTTGATATTTCAAACAACGATTTAAAATAATGTACTGTACAACCTGTAATTATTTTGTAATTTTCGTGCGTTTTGAAACAAGATTTCACAACTGTTGTGAAATTAATGCATACTTGAAGTACATTAAAATGCTTTTTAAGCATAGCTCACTCTTTATGTACTGTAATATAAAGATATAGTGTATGTACATACTGTACATAATGCAAGAAAGAATAATCAATTTTTGCTTGTACTTAGTTATGGGTTCATTTTGCAGGTTAGGTTAAGAAAACAAAGATATTTAATGTATTATTTTGTTTTGTTTTCCTAACCTAATCTGCAAAACAAACCCATAACCAAGTACAAGCAAATACTGGGAAAACAAAATACTGGGCTCTGCTATAACCGGAAAGTACCCTTACCTAAAACATACATCTAATATCACTTTAAAATTAGGCACCTAATACGTGACAATAAATGTATTGCTTTTGCCATTTACTCAAAACTATGAATTGTTACATGCAACGTTATTCCGGGTAAGCCATTAGTTTTCGATGGAAATTTATTAATATACGTTTTTTTTTTACTATTGGACTTACGCGATTTTCGTTTTATGCGGTTTTCTGGTACATTGGACTATACAGTATAAACGACTGTAGATGGCAGTATATGTTCAATCCTCAGCTCATTTACTCACAAACTCACTCACTTACAAGTGAAGCTAATATAAAGAGTATTCAAAGTGATTTCAAAAGTAAAATGTTCATTCGTACAACGAGCAAAATTTTGACAACGAGTATCGTTAAGTGACGCAATAGAGGTGCTTTTTGTCGGTTATCTTACACCTCTTGTAACGATTGTAACTGTGCACAGCGTTATCTCAAACAGTGCGGTTTCCATATTTTTAAAGAAAAATAGTAAACTAATAAATTATGTCCCCAAAGTTTGCAAAGCGTTATGTGGACCAGTTCAAATAGGTCAAAGAAAAACAGTGAATTAACTAATAGTAAACTACTGCAAGTTTGCTAATCATATGGGTGTCTATGTTAATTTTTTTCAAAAAGGATTTATTGTATTATAGAATGTGTGTCCAAAGGGAAACTTTGACAATTCTGCACGAATTAAGCACTTTATAAAGTAAAATGCTGTTCATACAACAAAATTTTTCCCATAACGAAAGTCGTGCCTGCACCAACTAAATTCGATGTATGAAGCTCGCGACTGCGTCTTGCGTCTTTGTTCCCAAATTAACATTTATACAGTGAAAGTAAGCGTTTTGTTTTTTTACATACAAATTAAGTTAATCCAAAATTTATGGAATTGCTGAGAGAAAAAACTAATTATACAGTAGCTAAGATACGTTGTAACGTTCCATTTAAATGCTAAACCCATTCAAGATAGTGTTGAGCACTTTTTTAAGCATTTAATCGGTTGCTATTCTCAACATAAAAGACACAAAAAAAAAAGTGGTCGTAAATTATGGAGTTAAATAATTGCTTTAACGGATTAGGGATTAGTGGTTGTTTCTTGTTGTTTTTGTTTTTTTATTTTCTTTTCTCTTAATAATCTGTTCTTTGTAATTTGTCTGTGGCGTTGACGCAAATGCTTATTTGGCTATCTGATAATTTCTGTTCAATGCTGATGGATGACTTCGCGCCAAAGGGCGTCGTCTGCTTCGTTTAATTTGCAATTAAACTACCGCTTAAATTGTATGGACGTGTTTCCAATTGCTGAAAAGCACTTACAGCCCAATGCTTATGATGATTATGCTCGTGGAGAGTTGCATCATTATTTGCTGAATTGGATTTTGTGTTGCTTGTTTTTGTTGTTCTTGAACAATGGTTGGATTCGGTAGAAAATTGAATGATTGAATTTTTTTGGATTTCATTTTGTCACAAAAGGTGCAAACAGATTATGATGAAATCATGGTTCTGTAGATATTACGTTTCTACAGGTATTTACGTACCAGATTCTACGTTTCTGCGAATATTACGTTTCTACAGGTATTTACGTACTAGATTCTACGTTTCTGCGAATATTACGTTTCTACAGGTATTTACGTACCAGATTCTACGTTTCTGCAAATATTACGTTTCTACAAGTATTTACGTACCAGATTCTACGTTTCTGCGAATATTGGCCTACGTTTCTGTAAAGATTACGGTTCTCTCAAAAAATTACATTTTTGCAATAAAAAATACGTTTCTGCAGATATTACGTTTATGCAAAAATTACGTTTCTGCAGAAGTTAAGTTTTTGCAGATTTCATTTTTCTGCAAAAAAATTACTTTTCTGCAGATATTACGTCTCTGCAGAAATTACATTTCATTAAAAATTACGTTTTTGCAGATACAACATGGCGATAGATAGTAAGCGAAATTTAGTTTATGTCAATTTTGATTTATGCGAATTTAGATTAATGTGATATTCGAGTTCTGCGAATAGTTTTGATGAATTCAATTTTCGATTTGTGCAAGATTCGATTCGATTCGTGCGATTTTTGTTACTTTGAACTTTTGCGGTTTTCGATTTATGTGGTTCTCACTTTATGCAATTTTGGTACATTGGACTATACAGTATATACATTCCTGTAGATTGCACTATACGTTCAAACTCTCGGCTCACAAACTCACTAATAAACTCGTAAGTGAAGCTGATAAAAAGCGTATAAAAACACGTTTCAAAATGTATCACGGAAATACGGACTCAGTTTTATGTTCTTCATTTATATGTTGACATTTCACGCATTCCAAAACAAAGTTTTAATAAAATTATATATATCACGGTTAATAGAATTATAATGCTATATAGTTTGTAAGCAAAACGTTTTTTTGTGAATGCGACCCTGACTATGTTATTTAAGTAGGTTATCATTAAAACAGCGCGTGAGCCGGAAAAAGGAAGACGAGAGACCAAGTCGTGAATCTTTTGTTCAGCTCCGGAAACGTTAGAAATTGATTTCTATCGCGTTCTCTGTTCGTTTCACGAAGGTTGTAAAAGAATGAATAAAACAAAGCGAGAAGACCGAAGAGATAGCGAACATTTTTGTCCGAGTCGAGTTTCATATAGAAATGCGTTTTCGTTTCTTCAGAATGTGATATCTTGAGAATAGAAAATGATAAAAAGATATTTTCTTATGATTTTGAAATGTGTGTGAAGGAACACCTGGAAATAGTCGTATTACAAATTAATAAAATAAATAAGGATATAAAACATGTTCAAATATCAACCGGATTTTTTAGGGGGATGCAAAAAGATTAGGGTGTTAGAGCTGATGTGTTTGGTGAAATCCGGTTTAATTTTGAACAAGTTTTTTGTTGTGTAATTTTTTTATGGAAAATTCTATATTTGTGGGAAATATTAGTATTTCAAATATTAAACAAGTACATCAGAAAATGCGTTTTAAGAATACGTTTTATACATAGTTTCGCTTTATGCAAATTTAAATTCATGCGAACTTTGAGCTGTTTATCTTTATTTATTTATTTTTTGTCCGAAGAGACACACTGTACAAATATAAAACAACAATTAATTTAAACAGCGGACATAGTGTGAACTTGAGAAGAAAAACAAAGTAGAACCCAGTCAATACAGAAATGCTTAAAACACAAATTTTTAAGCTTAGGCAAGGTTATCATTTGACAAACAGAACACAAGGTGAATAATAATCATGTAATAATTTAATGTTCTTATTACATTTATTATATATACAGTATATCGATTTTATGCAAGTCTTGAGTAATTCGATTTTAGATTTATGTGCAAATTTCAATTTATGCGAATTTTCATTAATGTGATATTTGAGTACCGGTAACGTGATATTCGATTTATTCGAGTTTTGAGAAATTTCATTTTCGATTTCGGCAATTTTAGATCAGCTTCGTGCGATTTTTGTTACATTGGACTTACTTTGGACTGCGGTTTTCGATTTATTAGACTTACATTAGACTGCAGTTTTTGATTTATGTGGTTCTCACTTTATACCATTATTGGACTAGGCAGTATATTATCATAAACGTCTGTAAATGCCAGTATATTCTAAATTCTCAGTTCACTCACTTAGTCACAAAGTCACTCACAACTGAAGCTAATATAAAGCGTATTGTAAATAAATAAAATAAACAAATAAATGAATAAATATAAAGCGTATAAAAAATCAGGTGTGATATGAATATAAACCGAATTTTATTGAATGCAAAAAAAGGCTTGTTGGTAGTAGGCCTACTGGTTCGTTAAGTGAAATCTGGTTCAATTTTGAACATTTTTTTATATTTGTGTATAAACATTTTTTTCGAATAGATATTCAAAATAGTCATTCGGTGTTAAAGATATTCTGAGCTTGACAAATTGGGTCAAATAATTCCGATCGTCTGGATGTCAGTCTACGTCGAATTTCTTTTTCATCTCTTTTAATAGCCAAACATAAACATTACAAGTTGTTGCCAAGTTTGCAAACACACCTTCTTTCTTAAAGTGGGATTTTTCATTTAGCAACAAGATGGTATGTACCATTGGACTTCTTCTTTCTCCAAAGGAATTAGGTCTAATATTAGAGAACAAAAAATTCAGTAGCTCAAAATAATGGAAATATATACTGTATATCCTTTGAATGGTGTTTTATTTTGACAACTTGTTTTGTTTATCAGGGAATCAAAGTATGGTCAGGATGTGGGTTTGTTTTATATTTGGGTTTGTTTATATTGTTTTATATCAAAGTTTGGTGTATGTAGGAAAAGGTTTAGCACTGTACCTTGATGCGAAAGCTGTCAAGTTTCGTTTTATGAATTCTTGTCGTGATCAGTTTTATTGCAGTTTAAGGAAAGCAGATTATATTTGATATTTATATTTGAATTTGATTATATGTAAACAGTAAACAAAGTAATTTGACCTTTCACGTTACGTTAAAATATATACAGTGTACATAATATAATATACAGGGTGAGGCAAAAGTTTGGTCACAGCTAAATATCGCGAGAATCATTGGTGGTATGAAAATTCTGATTGAACTATCGTCATCTTCAGGGCCGTGCAGAGCTAGTAATAAGATTGAGCTTTTCCCCTAATGGAAAAGTTAGGTTGAATTTCAAACTGCTCATTTAAGTATTTTTGTAACCAGTATTAAATACATAATTTTAATATGGGTATACAACCCAATCGATTAAGTTGGCATATGTTGGCCAACAACAGTAGGCTATCTCTTAAATTTGTAGGCCCTCTCTAAATTTGTTAGCTCATGCCAAAAGGCATCACTAGCCCATCCTCTGTCGGGGCCTCACTGAGGGGGCAGGTTTTCTCGGGGCACTCCCGTTTCCTGAAAACAAGTTTCATAAAATCCTGTTTCATGTTTATTATCCCCATTTCATCATCATTTCTGTACTTCTAATTTAAATAAAGTCTGAGCGCCCAATGACATAGCTGTAAAAATCAGTCGGTGCCCTCGTTAAACCCCAAGTACCTACCTGTCCGGGCCTGGTCATGTATATCCGCCATAGGCTATCGAGAGTGCAGTTGTCGGACGTGATCTTGGTCATTTTTAAGGTCATGCAATTGTAACTGCCTTAATATTCACCCCATATGTCACATGCTATTTAGAAAAATGAAGCTATTCATGAAATAATGTCAACACACAAAACAGATCGAAAATCGACCGGTAAAAACGGAAGTTACTGGCAAAAGAAATACACTATGACAGGGATGCAAACTCAAGAGCAGGTGCTACATGACCGATTCTGCTTGCTATAATCTTACATGACCAATCATGACCTATCTGACAATGAAGAAATGGAAAACTGGTGAAATAGTTGTGAGAAAATCCATTAGATTAGACTGATGTATGAGTTGTTAATGAATTTCAGTCTAATGGATGTTGCAACAACTGTTACACAGCTTTTTTACTACTACATTATCAGGTAGGCTGTTTGTTGTGGATGTTTGTTCACTTGGCTTTTTTGTCATACCGTACTTCTATCGCCCGTAACTTCTGTTTTTACTGATCGATTTTCGATCTGTTTCGTGCGATGGAATGTTTAGTGAATACATTTATCTTTCTAAATCACATGCGGGGTGTGAAATGGATACTAAATAAATTAATAATTGGATGACTTTGAAAATTATATACGGGTCGATGTCCAGTCAATTTTGAGATTGTCACACGAAAGGTTCCTTATTCCTCGAAAAGTGTTGCCAAATAAACACTTACCACATTTCAGCCAAAAATATATTACCACGTGTTTGTTTCAGTAATTACTAAAAAGGTAATCAAAAAATGCAGAATTAACTGTTTCCATCACTTCTTTATTACTTGTATACTTGCCGTTGATATTGTACGGAATACTTTTTAAACTCATGCTAATGACATTATTTTAATAATACGTCAGTTTATTTTTACATTAATGAAAATTTGCTAAGCGTTGGAGATAAAAATGATATATGACGATAATGAAACGTCAGACGTTTTTGTGGACATGTGCACAAAAGGCAAGACGTGTTACCTGTCCAAAGTTGACTTAATTTTTTTTTCTTTGATGGAAATACATTTCGAGTGGAAAAGTCTTAAGTAAGGTCACTGCTTTTTTATATGTTTATATATACATTTTTTTATAAATGCATATTGTTGTTCTTCATTTGTATGGAAGACCACGTAACAGTCTGTTTTTTAAAAAAAAATTATATACAGTTTATATATATTTCTGTCATTCTGTTGTTATTTACATTGAGTAATAGAAGTCACTCAGTTACGTTATTAATTTGAACATCTTTTCATAAGCTTATATAAAGAAGTTTGTTTTCGAATAACATTTGTCAAATAAATTAAGGGTTTAGTGAAATCTAAAACATTTTTGTAGGAATTTAACCTCTGGTTAAATTGTTTGTTGACATTACTTTACAGGTTAAAGGGTTTAATTATGGTTTCACATTCGTGTGTGAGTGGGGGGAGGGAAAATCAGAAAAAAATATTTTTAAATTTAACATTATTAAAATAAACTTTTAAAAGTTTTTAATTACGTTAGCGACTTGTTTGCACTTTTAATCATACTACTTTGCTTAAAATTAAATTTAAAAAAGTTAAAGTTCTATTTGTGTTATGTATTGTGTTTTTTTATAACGAAACAAATTTCAATAAAAAAGCTATGATAATAATTAGTTTTATTATAAATGAAGTGTAAACAAGGCAAGTACAACCCTTATTGCTGAGCCTTGTTAACTCGCCAAACACTAATTGGACGTGAACGCGATAACTATAATTAGTCTCCGTCTTTTTCTTTGAACGTTTATTATCGTAGTCACTTGAAGTTAGTATAGCTTCAGGACTAATTATAATTAGTAGACTTTTTGTTACACACAAATTGTATACTTTGGGGAAATTAAAGTTATTACTCGTTAATTCCAATTACACTTATAACGTCCTATGAAGTGCGTGGTGAAGATTAATTTTGATTATGTACAGGGTGTTCCTAAAAGGTTTAGTCAAATTTAGACCACAAATGCGACGCATCAAAACAAAAGTTTATATTAACATGGATCCGGAAATGCATACTCATTTTACATAATTATAGCGATTATGAGACAATACGCAATTACGTGACGTCATGTTGTGTTATCTCGGAATTGATTCATAATTTCTATGAGTTATTTGCTTTGTTTTCATGCGTAAGATTTGTGGTTGAAATCTGACTTGACCGTTTAGGAACAAAATATTATAATCACGGGTAATGTTTTCAATCCGATATTGTTATCTGAAATCAGTCGATCGCAAAACACTGTTTAATCCATTGTTTAATGTTATCAGCCGGTTATTGTTATTAAAAAAAAAAACTAGTACCAAACTGATCATAATAAGCGGATTCTACTGTACTATAATTTTATTACAATTCGTCGCATTATTTTTAAACCAATAAAAAATAATTACGACTAAAAATTTTCCACCCCTTGAACCTCTATATTTTTATACCCCTACAAAATAACTGGAGTTTTTATTTTCGGTTGGAGTTTGGTACTTGAAGGTAATGGAATTCGAGGCACTTCCCTCATCTACAGTAGGAGCCAAGTCATTATCATCTTGATAAGCTCTCAGTGGAAATTGCTTAATGGAAATACGGAGATATTCTGATGGCCTATATGATGCTATGGAGATGAGATGCAACCCTTTTTCTTATCTCTTTTCTTTTCCTTTTTTTTTCTTTCTATCCGTGTGTCTTCTTCTTTTTTTTTCGTAACTCCCCCCAAGGCTGCTTATTATACGCCTACTCTTATATGCAAAACATTGAAGATTGCCTTCACGTCTTTTTCCTTTTGGCCTTTATACTGAGGTTTTGCTGCAAAAGTTTTTCATTTGTTTTTTTGTGTTTTTTTTTGTGTTTTTTAGCAGGTTGAATGATCCTTGTGGTTATTTTCATTACTTTTCTAAAAATGGTTTTGTGGAATATTTATTTAGAATTTATTTATTTGTTTGGTTGTTAAAGAATATTGAATTTTCATTGTTATTATTGTTGATTGATGCAAATGAATTGTGAAAATGTTTTTTGTTCGTGAAAAAGACAAATACAGTGGAATCCGGTTATTATGATCATTTTAAAACAAGGGCTTTTTGATAACAATAACAGGTTGATAACGTTAAAAAGTGGATATAAAACATTAAAAAGCGTTTCGGGCAGACTGATTATGATAACAATAGCCGATTGTTAACATTATCCGTGATTATAATGACCGGATTCCACTGTATGTTTAAAAAAATGGAAATTTTTTAGTTCCGATTCCGACTTTTTTTTTCGATCTTATGAGTTTGAAATGTGAGTCAGAAAATATAATATGAATTATAATTACAATTATTTAATTGTTTAATATACAAGTATTCGATAACTATTCAAAAAACGTGTTTTGGTTGTTAATTTAGTTAACTTCATGGTGCGCGACATATACTTCACCCTGTGCAGGCACGCTCTGCTTAATATTACATTGCAATGAATCTACAACAAAATGTCGCGGTAATAATGTCGTCGACAAAAATTTCACGGTACAAAAATGTCGCAATACAAAAATGTCGCAATACAAAAATGTCGCCATAATAAATGTCATCGTTAAAAAAAATCAGTAATAAATACAACCTAACCTAAACTCTAACCTAACCTATATAAAAGAGTATGCTTAAAAAGTATTTTTAATGCACTTATTATAAAATTCAATTGAGAGATTGCATATATCTAATTATCCAAATCCAATTATTTTTATTTTGTGAAAATAAAAATTGAATAAGTTTTTTTAATCGAATTTTTCAAATTGGGTAGTAAAATCAACATGTTTGCATCCTTATTATTGTCCTGAGTCTCGTTTACATTCATTCCAATTCAGAAATTTCGTTTTTTATATCAAATTAATTAATTTATTTTTGTAATAAAACGGTCTGAAAAAACAAAACTAAGAAAACCAGAAAAGAAAAGGTAATAAAATACAAATAGAAAAACAAGAAAGATCGTGACTTTAATCTTTACAGTATAAACATTGTTCGTTTTTTGTTCCGGGACCATCGCCGTTGCGTCTTCTAAATTTGTACACAGTATATACGTAGTAAAACAGAATTAAGAAAAAACATCATAAACGAGGAGGAACCTTTTTTTTGTTGGTTCTTTTCTAGAGTTTGTGTGAGCACTTGTTCGTGTCGAATGAGCGAGTTTGGAGCGCGTCTGATTATTCTAATGACTCACTCGAGTCCATGAATGAAACATCAGGCCATCAAGAAAGCGCGTGCCGTCAAAGTCTTCGTCTCATTAGCCTCAGTCCATGGGGTCTTCTTCAACATACACACACACCCACCGAGAATGTACCACTTTTTTTTTTTATATATATATAAATACAGTATTACTTTTTTTTTTCGTTTGACGAGTACAATTATGTGAGTGTAGTGTTTCCTTTCGGTTGATAGCCTACAGTTTATAGAAAGGACTGGGAGTGTAATGAAGCGAAAGTTAGGAGTAGTGTTATTATGCAGGGTTTATGTTTTGTTTTGTTTTGTTTTCTTAAGTATTTAAATTTAATTTATATAAAATGTTACCGACAATGTATACAGTAGAATCTAGGCATTCCCTGCAATGCCGAGGGATTCTATAGAACGCTTATCTTCTTTTTGGCAACGTGTGAAATAACCTCTTGTATAAAACTGTTTAAGTTGGTTTAGGTTAGTGAAAAAAATTTTCTCAAAAAAAAATAATAATTAAGCCTAAATGTAAACTAAAACTATTTTAACTTTCAACTATTTCAATCATTGTTAAATTTTAAATTTAAACAATAGTAAGTATCGAGTCATATTTCGAAAGCTGTAGCCACGACTCCATTTAGTCAGAATCCACTTTTGTTTCTTTTATTTCAAACAATGCAACTGAAAGAAAAGTTGATACAACATTAGAGGGTAAAAAGAATGCTGCCCCTACAACAGCTTCTCTGCAAGTCGCACATGCTATGTAGTAACTAAACTAACTCCACTGCATAGTAGGAGTGACTTGCAGCAAAGCTGTTGTAGGAGCAGCATACCTTTTACTTTCTATTGTTTTATTGATTTTCATTTCGGTTGCATTTTGGAAGTAAATGATACAAAAGTAGATTGTGCTGACTAAATAGGGTCCTGGCTACAACTTTCTAAATATGACTTGAAACCTACGACGCGTTGTTTAAATTTTAAATAACGCGTTTTGTTTACATTTCAAATAAAATTTTCGTGAAAATTAATTTTAAGGGAAATAGCACCATTGGAAAAAGCCCCTTATCCGCATTTGTCACCACATGCTTTGTTTTTAAAGTAGTTGGTTGTGTCACGATAAAAGACTCACCCTGTATACTGTATATAGTGAAAAGAGAAAGGCAGTTAATGTCGCGTGCTTCTTAAGAACAATTAGCTTCAATTTTCGTGTTCTGAGTGCTGTATTAGATTATATCTTGAACTCTAATCTCATGAGTTGTGTTGAATTGAGATGGATTACTGTTTCTAACTTTAGTCGTTTTTATGAGTTATTTTGTGTGTATTATAAAAAATAACATTTGTTATTAAAAAAAATGGGATTAAGCGATATCGTGGTGTTAAAAAAGCATTTCACAAAAGTAGTAAAACTAAAAAAAAACCCACCTATTTCTAATAATAAAAGACTAAGTGCTCTTCTTCACCAGCTGTGGAAGTGCTACCGTGTGTGAAAATGTCGAATCGATACTATTAACTGTAACAAACATTGCGAAGCAATATGATTTAAAATAATAAACAATTGTATTCTGCAACGAATGTAGCGAAACAACATGAGTTAAAACATTGAATTGCGTAATGAAAAGAAAAACAAACTTTCCCGTTATTTTTGACGGGTTATTCACTAGTAAAAAATATAACCGAGAATAATTTTCGTGCTGAGTAGATTATTTTATAAAAGTTTACTGAATTTCTTTAACCGTGTTATATCAAAGTTTGTTTTTTTTTTGAAAAATTACCTTAAACGTAATCATGGTAGATTGAAAACATTTCACAATCAGTTAAAAGCAGAAATCAAATTTTCGAGGAAATGTTGTTCGTTTTTGTGTCAGGCGAATTCTTAGTTATACTGTAAATCTTGTACAAAGGTTAAGCGAATTTCATATTTAGCTTATAGTTTATAGTGTCAAACTGGTTATATATAATATATAATTAATCTTTCATACCCAAGTGTTAATAAAAAGGAGGGTTATGTAAAAAAAAAAGGGAGTTATAATCAGGTAGCACCGCCTACTTTCAGATGTTTAATTCTCCCTTTCCAAACCAAAGAGATGACGTTTCATTTTTATTTTACGATTTTTCTGCGAACTTGATGTGATTTAATTTATTTCAACACCAAAATGTCCTTAGTTACTAGATACCTTGTTTTTTTTTATTTAAAAAAATTTATTTTTTATTTTTTTCTTTCAACTATTCCCCTCCATCTTTGTCTTTTAAATTACATAGAAAACTTGTTTGTGAGGGGTGGTGGAATTACTACCCCTAGAAGCTACTGAGCAAAAAAAAGATCGATATAAAAAAATCAAACAGAAGTGGGTTGTTGTTTTGTTTTTTCCCACATAAACTTTACACTCGAAACGTGGGAGGGGTTATTTTCTTTTGGTCTAAAAGTTGCACCCATGGCGTAAGGGGGGAGGAGGAGAAATCCATTGAGTGTAATGAGGGTGTAATTGCTGGAGGATAATAATCATAATGATTGGCTAGCAAAAGATCAGAGCGGCAGCTGCAATCTATCGAGTTGTAGCAGCAGAGCGAGGCGTTTCGAAGAACTCCCTCATTCTATAATTTACCCACCTAATAAATTATCCAGATTTTTCTATCCAGAACATTCACCCCCACCGGTCACTTCAACTACTGTGTGCCAGTGTAAACGCACATAGTATTATAAACAAGTACATTAAAAAACAAGCATACTCTTCAGCCTATTGTCTACCGATATACTGTATGTACATACATAAAGCGAACAATCTATTTTGGATTTCTGCATATTTCTACTTATGCCAAATTCAATTGATGCGAATTAAAAGTTATGCAATCTGAGTGATTTCAATATTCAATTCATGCGAGTTTCGAGTGATTTCATTTTTGATTTTTTTGCAATTTTCGACTTATTTATTTATATATGCGGTTTTTTTATATTGGACTTATACGGTTTTTGATTTATGCGGTTATCGTTTTATATCATTTTTGGTACATTGGACTATATAGTATATTCTCATAAACGACTGTAGATGGCAGTATACGTTCAATTCCTAGCTCACTCACAAACTCATAAGTGAAGAGTATAGTAAAGAGTAAATACGTGTTATAATAAAGCGTTATAATAAAGAGTATAAATACAGGGTGTTTTCAGAAAGTCTAATCAAATTTTGACTACGGATACGCTTTAAAACATAACAAAGCATCTATATAAACATGTGTTTGAAAATTCATACGTATTTACACACCTACAGCGATTATGAGACAATAAAACTTGTGCAAATATGTGACTTCACCTTGTGTTATTTCGGAGAGGAAGCAGTTCCGGACCCAATCGAATCAATCGCCAATCGAATATATACAAAAAAAATATTTGTACTTTTTGGTGTGTTGTGTATGTTACTGTAATCACCATTATTTGGGCATACACAGTTACTTACTATTTTGTGAGTGAGTTTTTTAATCCAGAATTAAAAAAGTAAAAAATAGAAAGTGATATTAAGTAGAGACAGTAAGGTTAAGTTAGTTGGTAAAGTTAGGTTATGTTAGTTAGGTTAGTTAGATTGGTTAGGTTGGGTTAATTAGGTTAGGTCAGGTTAGGCTTAAAAGAGTGGCGATTAAAAGATTAGCGATTAAAAAATTTGCGAGTAAAAAATATGGCGATTAAAAGATTGGCGTTTAAAAAATTGTGGCTAAATGAATGCGTCTAAATGGTTGCGTTTAAAAGTACCCAAATCATAACTCCTTGTATATTAAAAATAATGTTGATACGGTCGTTATTGGCAATCGTTATTAGACTTTTGTTCATCAAGCTCAGTCAATTCATTTATCAGTAAAAGAGCTAATATTTGCAATCAGAAAAAGTAAATTCTTGGTCATGTGCGACTGTCAATAGTAGTAAGTTGGTCGTGCAGGTTGTGGTTACTAATGAGGCCACGCTCATTCATCAAACGTCGGCAGCAATTTGAGTCTGCTGTTGCCACCATGTTGTGTCTTTCTCTCATACACGCACAAACGCGCGATAGTTCTTTCTTTTCCAGTCCTGATTAGACGTTGTCGTTTTCCTCATTCACCTCTCCATTTATAAATCACTCTTTTGCAACGACGACCTAGCATTGAACTCTCAAACATCCTTCAATTTAATAAGAAGGACTTTGTTTGATTCAACGTGTAATTAGGGTTAATTCGAAAGTTAATGCTATTTGAGGAAAAAACGATTTTTCTTAACCTCGTATGCTAATCATTGAACATGTTCAAACATGTTTCAAAAGATTTTCTTGTTTGCAGATTGTTCACGGATCAACCAAATGCCAATGAAGTGACATTTCTTTGTTGGTGAATGAATTCATACTTTACAGAGTAGTCCTCAATTTATGCAAAGGTTGCGTTGTACAAACACTCGCATAAATCAAGAATCTCATTCATAGAAATTCTCATGATGGCAAAAATTCAGCTTTCAGTAATCTGTGAATCACCTCACAGGATTTCATAATAACGAATATTTTTCGCATATAAGGCGTTCAAAAGCTTGAACGCCAACTGTGACGTCGTGGACAACTGTGACGTCAGCTTCTTGCCAACCAGTTTTCATTGATTGAGCAAGAGCTGACGTCTCAGTTGTCTACACATTGCTCCACTGATGATGATGTTAGGTTGCATCTAGTAGGTGGGCAAGAGATAGGTGACGACCCGAAATTGTCATCATAGGGGGTGCGAAAATTAAATAAGTGAAAATTTAGTATTAGTTACTGTTAGCGATTGTGCATTTCTCACTTTTGCGGGAAAACCGTAAAGCTTACGAATCTA
>JAQIWH010003315.1:0-20474 GCA_034695005.1 Cryptops parisi | reverse complement strand
TTTTATGAAGCAGGAGGAAACGGGAGTGCCCCGAGAAAACCTGCCCCCGCGGTGTCAGACCCTAAACTGAACCCACAAGGTTCCTAGCGATTTTGTTTGTAAACTTAAGTTCGTAAAATACTGCAATCACGAAGACTAAGGTTCCATATAAAACAAAGCATTGTGGGGAAATAATGAAAACTGCATTAAATACATCATTACTTTTATGTTGCTTTTTAACACATTCCTAGCACTAGAAAGTGCCAGGGCCCATTCCGAGCCCTAGCACTTTTAAATGTTTAGAGGTCATACCGAGTTACTAAAATGAAGTAATCTTCATTACTATAGTGTCTACCAGATAGAATTGTACTACCATCTGGAGTGAAATTATTATCTATGGAGAAAGTAACGCCATCTAGTGAAGAAATACGTAAACTAACTAACGAGTGGGAACTATTAATTAACAAATCTTAAGAGCTCGTCTGGATCAAGTTGACATCACTGTAACCCAAACATTCTTTTATAATAGTTTATCCGCACCTGCTTGAATGGACACTCCACCGCTACAAGGTGGCAGCGCTGATGCAGGTCTATCCAATTTTATTCGTTTCACTGTCCTGCGGATTCCCGCCGCATCCAACCTGACAAAGTCGAACAAATTAATGCACAATGTTAGAAATCCATGTTCCGTAATATCCATTACCGCCAAATTTCGACAAGTTTGAAGATGGCAAGTAGAACCAAAAAAAGTTCCTCACCTACTTTGCTTAATTAACTTCAGGCTAGTTTCAGGCATCCGGAGGAGCACGGACGTCCCTCGAAATTTAAGTTGACCAATTCCAGATAGGAACTTGGACAAAGATAGCCTGTCCGATCTATCAACAGCCATTGCTCTTCAAATTACAAGCACGTGTCAAATAATCAATGTATATTAATAACACACATCGGGATAAAAACAAAACAGTTAAGTCAGGGTTGTTGTACAGATAAAAACTCATATCAATCCTCCACCATCTTACACCGTTTGTTTAACGCAACAATGCATTAACAATGCTAAGTGGAGAATTGCTGTATTGTCAAAATTACTCACTTCAATCCATTTTGCACCTCCTCGTCGACAACGTCGTCGGCTAAGGGGAGATGCTTTAACGTGCGTATGTCAACTACTAACTTTCTAAAAATGAATGAATGAAAACACAAGTATATTTCATTGCAACACCAACTGAAGTTACCGCATTTTCGCCAATGTAAGATGCGTCTTATACAAGAATTTACAAAATGCACTCCCTAGCTGCGTCTCATATTCGTGCACATCGTATATGAAAATTATAATAAACTGATATAAAAAATCGTTATTTATTATATCGCAGGTAGAATATAACAAAAATATATGAATGAGTATTTGGGGTTTTTAGTATACTCGTGTTTTTATTACAAAACACATTACATTAGATCCAATAACATCTAAAGTTTCATTGTTCGGTAAGCTGTTTCTTAGGTGTCTAATAATCGGGTGCGTTCTATATAATTCATTTTTTACTCAAACCCCTAAAAGTCGCATCTTATATTGGAGTGCGTCTTACAGCCACGAAAATAAGGTATAATAATATAAGCAACATTCGTAAATCAAAAATAGCGTGTATCATGCGAATTTACTATAGTGTGTTCCAATTACCTAAAGTCTGGGGTGTGTAGAACTCCGTCCGCGTCAGTGTCGTAATAGCGAAAAATAAAACGACACCGCTGTTCGGCCGGAGGTCCTCCATGAGTTGTGCACGGCTCCATTGCGGCAAGACCGAGGATATAGTTGGAAAATGATAAGTATCCATGTTCGTTCGCATCAAATGCCCTAAGATATTGTCAAAAATAGATGTTCGCAGCAAAAAAAACAAAACAAAGAAACGAAACTGACACAAAATGCTAAAAAACAAAACGAAAATCAATCGCAGTACCTGAACATCCCTGGAATGAGATTGGCCGGAATCCTAAACAAGGACATCACACCTCTGAATACTGCTCTGTTCATGCAGCGGGACGGGTGAATTCGTTGAATGTAGTCGCCAAAAAACAGTTCTTGCTCTGTGCATCGAAATTGTACGACGACGTTCACCATTTGTACAGGAAAATTGTACATATGAAAAAAGCAAAACTCAAATGGTACCGTGTTTCCCAAACTTGGCAGAATCGAGTAATAGTTCGGGCGAGGTGAGTGCCTGTCCCTCGACATTAACGATGGGTTCCCTGCTGAAATCCATTGTAGATGCAAGAGTATCCTCGAGAAATGTTGTGTGACTAAGACTCTCCTGAGTTTCTACATGTCAATTATTGATGGAATATTAGCAATAGCATAGTAAATACACGGTGTTCCTGAAAAGTCTAGTCAATTTTGATCTCCGATTCTAGGCATCAAAACAAAGCAAACAACCCATGAAAACATGGGTCCAGAAATGCTTTCCTTCCGAGATGACACGGGGTGTAGTCACCATTGAGAAGTTGGATTGGAAAACGGAGTAAATCTACTTATGTCATTATTCCTGAAAATGCATCTATCGAATCGTTTTAAACCAGTCTATGACATTGAGTTGCATATAATGTGCACTTTTTTGGAGCAAGAATATGGAACGTGACTAATCGTAAATCTGAAATTTTTTGCGATTTCTTTCTTTTTGTCGCTTTCCCTTACAGTGGGAAAGATACCAATTTTTGGAAAAACGGCGTAATATGCATTTATAAATTAGCACGATATTTGGAATAATGGCATAATTGCATTTTCAAATTAGCCTGTAACTTGAGACCTGTCAACTAAAGTTAACAGATTTTTTTGCAAGACCTGTTTATTTTCCTTTTAAAAATAAACAGTTTATCAGGAATTTTCTTTAATCTAAAAATTTAAAGGTACCAGAAGTTTTTTGCCTCTTTCTCAAAACTACACATTTTGAGTTACGCCATCCAATTCCTCAATTTCATTGGCCTATTGTCTCATAATCGCTGTAGGTATGCATTTCTGGACCTATGTTTATATGGACTTTTTGATTTTTAGCATCTGTGGTCAAAATTTGAGTAGACCTTTCAAGAACACCCTGTATAATAATAATATAAAAACAACATTAATCATACCGCTTAAAACTCGTTTAAAAAGGTGAATAGGTTCTGGGCCCAGTAATCCTGGCTCTTCTTTCTGAGCATTTGTTAAGTCCTCCATTGTAAACCAACGGATTTCATCTGGTGTCTACAGTTGAGAAAAACGCAACGATGTTTGTTTCAACGCGTCGTATATTAGTGATGCATTGAAACTGATAATGTGTTCGTTTTACCATGGTCACGCAACATTTGTCCTCGTCGAACGCAAGAAACGAGACGTGAGTGATTGTTGCCACGTTTTGAGGCAGCACTGTCCTGTGAATTGTCAAACTCGGACCAAGCGAACCTCCACATTTCAGTAACTGTAATGTCAAAGCAATGCAAAGATTGGAATTTGATATTTTGTACCAATGCAAATAGACATACCAAATGTCAGGTATTAGTGATCCTTTTATTTAGTAGGTCCGTTCTGTCCCAAAATATGGCTTACATTTCGTTTATACTTAGTTTTTTTACAGGTTAGGCCAAGTTCGTCATCGTCAAAGTTATACAAATGATTTTAAATGTTTACTGATGTAAACTATATTGTTGTGCTGTATCACGCGCATCTTGGCTACACATAATGGATAACAGTCCTTCATGGTAAATGCTGCTCTTTTTTGTCACTCAAGTTAGTTGTCGAACTTTCGTTGTAGCAATGACTGCAATATTCCATTTCGCTTTTCAACTGTCAATTATTTTGATTTATTGTCTCTACATGTGAAGCATGATTTTCTGAAGCCATGGGTTTATTATTGCAGTCACAAAGAGTGCTATTTTGAATTGCATGCATTTTCACTGTCTCGAAAAACAAACAAATTGCACCAACTAACTTACATATCAGAAATAGGACCACATTTAGATTACTATAAGCCAAATATAAACATTGTTTCCTGAAACTGTCAATGATCGGAAAGTTTTACATGAAATGTAAACCGTGTTTTGGGACAGAGGGACTATCACTTTAGCGCATCACTTTTTTAAATGTAGTTCTATTGCGCACATAATGTATGATAGTGTGACAAGTTATTGGGACCTTGTAAGCATTTGCAAGGAAAAAATAAAAAGTTTTGCCTATCGGACAAACGTGTCGTGCAGTAGTCGAGATTTTATGATTATGTAAGTGTGATATTAATGTTAATTATTGATTTAATGAAAAAAAATAATGTGTGTTAAAAAAAAAAAAAACAAAGTTTTATTGAGCCTTACAACTCATGAACTAGTCTACAAACTGAAAATAACTGATATTTGCATGCTACAAAGATTTTTGTTTTGTTATGAAATATGAATTTTATTTTATGCACATTCTGTACATTTTAAAAAACAAAAATCATTCATCATTGACAAATCAAGTGTTAATTATTAAGTTGTTTTTTTTTGCATTCTTAAATGGTTCGTAATCCGTTTGCCAAGAGGTACCACTTGTAGCGCTAGTGGCTAAGGCGGGGCTAGTTTAGGTTTGATAAAACAAACAAAAAGTGTCAATTTTATGATTAATGATAAATTAATATATTTATCAACTGTCCTAAACCAGAGCTATATGGACACTGGTTTAGGTTAGTTAAAAACAACAATCACCACTAGCGCCACAAGCAGTGCCTCTCGGCAAACGGTAAAGTAACAATTAATATACTATTAACATCCAAATCTGTGTTAAAACACAAAAATTTATCATCAGTTAAAATAAGAAATAATACAAAAATAAAAATCAATTTTGTTTAAAAATTTACATGCTACAGCATAGGTTATCAACTAGTCATATTTTAAGGCTACATTAGGAGTCCTAGGACAATTTTGTAAAAGGGCTGCTAAAACGAGAAACAATACGAAGTTTCAAAATTCACGGACTGTAGTACGGGACACCATCTACAATTGTTACCATCTTGGTCATGCCATTTACCTTTCGTTATTGTCATATTTTAATGTTACATTAGCTGCTAATCATTAGCAGTCCTGGGTTAAGACAACGTAATCGGGTTACAAACAAATGTAAGTGACCAAATTCACTAACCAACATCAAACAAACCGAGTTAGCGTAACTTACATGCTACTTTGTCATTTGTTTTTGTTTTTCAAGGAAGTATAAAATGACCTGCTCCCGAATCAGGTTCAAGTATTTTTTGGTACTTTAACAAACGAGAATAGAGTTAGCGCGCTTATACCTCTCCCAACAGCATTTGTCCCGTTTTATGCCAGCTGTCTCCTTTGGCGACGTACGTGAACGGCAGCCACCATCCTCGGCCCTCGCGGTCTTTGACGAGGAGACATCGGTTGGCTCCCAGTTCCTTCCTGTACACGAGCACGCTGACCAAATCGAAAGCCGTCGACTTGGGATCGTAGTCCGACTCCGTCCCCATGGCATCACGTTTCCTGGGAGTGTTGGCCATCATTGACACTTATTATTAATTTTCTTCTCTTTTTTGTTTTTTGATTTTAAACCGTACGATTTACCGAGCTTCTCGGTCTCATGTTATACTACGGTATTCTCTGTACAACTACCCCCCTTACACTGTCGCAGACATCGACTACACCTAACAGTGACTTGGCATCTTGCACCCAATCAGCAGAGTTATTATTATTATTTTTCAGTTGTTATTATTATGTTTGTTATATTATTTCTGAGAATACAAATCCCTCTTCCTCTCTTCCACTAATGGAAGATGATGTGTTATTTTCCTTTACTTTGGAGAGACCTTTCTTCCTCTACTTCTCCTTCCAATGGTGTTGATAACATAAAGAGATTATGTAAGCTTCCTCTCGACTAGGAAAAACGAAACAATGGGTATAAGTCGACATCAACAAAACAATGATAAATCATGACAATAGTTATATATAGAAACCTGTTTAAACCGTTTCTGTACACCACAGAACTCAGGATAACGTCTCGCGAAAATAACAAAATAAAAAATAAAAATAAACACTCCGTAAACAAATGTGGGATTTAAATCCGAGACTATGTTAGATTGTTAATTTGGGTTTTTATTTTAATATTCTATTTATCTTACTACGTAGATTCGTTGAATCTTTTGAAATTAATAGTCTTTTAAGTTTGTTGTCGGCTGAAATATCGTATCTCAGTGTCACTTAGATGGTGTTGTTTAGTGCTCAGTACCGTTAGGTAACGTCATTATTGGCGCTCAATTTGAATCATTCGTTGTGCTGCAGATGTTTAGACGGTTTAAATGAAAGGTTTATTTAACATTAATGATTAGTGTTTTACCGAAAACATCAAAAGACATAACCGAAAAACGTGTTTCATTAAGTTTTAAATTAAAATGTTGGTTAATATAGTTTACTAGAGCCAAACCGAATCAACACATTCCGATCTTTGGTTATACGGTGGTTTTTTTCGACGGCTTAAACGCAAGGTTTATTTAACATTAATGTTTAGTATTCTAGTAAAAACACTAAAAGACATAACTATAGTAAGTGTTTCATTGAGTTTTAAATTAAAATGTTGGCAATATATTTTATCAGAGCTAAACTGAATCCACATATTCTGATTCCTAGTTATACTGCGGTTTTTTCGACGGTTTAAACGTATGCTTTATTTAACTCTAATGTTTAGTATATTAGTAAAAATAGCAAAATACATAAGTATAGTAAGTGTTTCATCATGTTTTAAATTAAAATGTTGTCAATATATTTTATCAGAGCTGAACCGAATCAACGCATTAGGATTTTTGGTTATACTGCAGGTTTTTTCGACGGTTTAAAAATTATGTTTATTTAACATTAATGTTTAATTTATTAGTAAAAACATCAAAAGACATCACCAAAGTAAATGTTTCATTATGTTTCAAATATAAATGTTGGCAATATATTTAACCAGAGTTAAACCGAACAAACAAGATAGTTAATATCGTTCAATGTAACATCCCTATCTATAGTGGGGTTACTCTGACAGCTTACACTTCAGATTTATTTAACATTAATGCTTGATTTTTTAGTAAAAACATTGAAAGACATAACCATTGTAAGTGTTTCAAGTTTTAAATAAAAATGTTGGCAATGTACTTTACAGAAGCTAAACCGAAAAAGTTTTTTTGAACTTTGCTGCCAAACGTCTATGACGTCACCTAACCATAGTCAGCACAAAGTAGCGTTGTCTGGTAGCAAGGGGGTGATTGTTTTTTTCGATCGGCGTACTAGCCACATGGTCGTCTGTCGTGAATGAGCATTTATTTGGAAATAACAGAATTACTAAACTATGGAAATATCAGATGGTGAGTATAAAAAAACACTTAAAATAATGTTTAAAATTTACAAGTGTCTTATACGCTATACTTGTGAAAAGAGAGAGTTTGCTTCTTCAGAATTCATAAATCAAATTGAGGGGGTGAGATTTTAAACAGGATATAATGATATGTATGTACTTTTTTTACATACAGGTGTAAAGTGATTAGAAATTATTTTTTGATGTACAAACACAGTACAGTACTGTCCAGTTGATATTGATCAACTTGTTTATTAAATTTTGGTTTTGTAATGTTTGTTGTGATGATCTTTGAGGTTGTCCTAACTTGGTATTTAAGCTTATTAAATGTGGTTTGTACAAGAAAAGTGAGTTTTGTTGGTTCATGTTGTACAAAAACCTTCCTCATATATATCTGATATGTACAGGCCTGCGTATGGATCGGGACTAGACTAGGACTTGCGCAAAATGAAAGTTTTCTGGATAACGTAACCTTGCTAAAAATGTGCTGTTTACTTTATTTTCAGATGACTGCAAAGAGTGCTGTGAAGTATGTCAGCAAGGTGTACCCAAATACAAATGTCCCAAATGCAGACTGAAATAGTAAGTTCATTCAAAATTAATGATAAAAGATAGTGGTCAAAAAATGAAAAGTCTGCAATTCTACAAACGTTGCTATGAAATTCAAATTTCAACAGTGGGTCGGTGATAAAAATGCGAATATGATTGTCGGCTAATATGTCACTTTGAATATAATTTTGGGTGTTCAACAAAACTCGATAGGGCCTGCATATAGTCCTGAGAATTAATTTTTAACCTGAAATAAATGCAGAAATTTGAATTTACATGGCATAAAAATATATGTTTTTTCCTTAATAAGCATGGCTGACTGTTCAAAATGATTTAAAATACAGTGTTACATACAAAATACATGTTAACTACTATTATTTAAACTATGGAGTGATTTTCTTGCAAGGAAACCCTGCAAAGTTATTGAGAATCATTTGAGTTACCTAATGAGAGAATCGCCCTGTAGAAAATAGAGCCTTAAAAATCGATATACAGATCACTTATAATTTTATTTAAGTTTATTCACTGTTTGTATTCCACTAGTAAATAGTACGTAAAAAATGATGAGAAAGCTTTTTATGTTTATTACGGAATTCATTTGTTTTATCTCATGTTGCTTCGCAACATTTGATTTTGTGTAGCAATACTGCATCCTACAACAACATGAAAACCACTTTAAATTACTCAATTTCTTTGCAAGGTTGCCTTGGGCAGGGGTTTCCAAAAGACATTGAGTATCATGGTGCCTTGTCATGTGACGATGCACATTTTAAGCCAATGACACGCCAGAACCACACGATGATATTCTAATAGTTTTATTATTTAGGATTGTTATGGTACTTAGGCAACTCATTGATATGATATTGTTATTTAAGCTGATTCATTTTCTTTACACTGACGTTGTTTTGGTGGACCCTGGTGGATTGCAAGCATTTCACACTGATAGAACTGGTGTTTGTTAGTATTAACTAGCTATATGCCCGTCAACAATGACGGAAACATTTTAGCTCATGTTCATGACATCATTCTAGTGTATTATATTGAGAGTAATAATTTAGCAGCTGCACTTGCATCTGCAAAAAAAATTCTGATTTTGGTGTGACAGACATGTAAACATACAAACATGCAAACAAACAAACATACAAACATAAGCAAATTGTCATATTAAGATAATTTTTTCTTTTAATGTGATTTTCAGTTGTTCTGTCAAATGTTACAAAGTTCATACAGGTCAGTTGAACAATTACAATCTTTGTTTTTTGTTCATATGAGAAATTATTAGTGTAATACATTTAATGTAGGCCGATATATCTATGTTATATTTTTTTATAGAAAATCTTTGTGTGGTCAGTGCCCAGCTGGATGTCGAACCAACATTTGAGATTGATAAAAAAGGTATTGTAGTTTTAATTTATTCTTAAAAATACTAATAATAATAGCCCAGATCTGTGATTGTAAAAATATATGAGGCAGATACTTTAGCCTTGCCCATTGTGTTGTAGCATTCTGTCACTAGATGGAATTGGATGGTTTCACATGGGTTGGTTTCACACGTTTCAGAATAATAACAACCTTCTTCTGCTATAGCATGGGCTAACTAACTACTAGTTTCTTATTAATTGAACAAGTGTGCAGGTAGTTCTCAATTTTTACGAGTTTCTCATATTCATTTTCACTGATTCACGACAGGAAAAATCCCCTCCTAGTGAGAAAACTGTCATGCACAGGGTGTTGTTCCTGAAAGGTCTACTCAAATTTGAACTGCAGATGTTATGCATCAAAACAAAGAAAAAAGTCTACATAAACATGAGTTCGGAAATTCATACTCATTTGCACATAATGATTGTGAAACAATAGGACTATGCCATGTTTTGACTTCACTCTGTGTTTATCTCGAAGTGGAGCGTTTCTGGACCCAAGTTTTTATGGGATGGATGTTTGCTTTGTTTTGATGCGTAGCATTAGTGGTTTAAATTTGACTTGGACCTTTTAGGAACACCCTGTGTAAGTTTTTCTAAATATCAGAAAATTCTTGCTTTTTCCATTAACATATTTAAAAAAATCTTGCTTGGCATGTTTAAAATAATCCCACAAATTGGTTTTAATTAATTAATTTCAAATAATTTTTTTTTCCAACCCAAAACGTGCGCATCGTCATGATTCACATTTTGAGTACATGAAACACTATTTTTCTGCGATTACATAAAACACTTTATTATTATCTTTTTATCAGGTATGAATTCTACACCAGCGTTAGATGAAGAACCGGATATCGTTCCTGAAGCAAAACTGAAACTCTTAGGTGGGTTTTTATTTATAAAACTAAGCTGACATCATGCTTGGCCATTTGTTTACCGTTGTGAACTGATGTTATTTGTTGATAAAGTTAGTTGAAATGTTTGTTTACACTTTCTTAAGATTAGCTTCGATGCATCATTGCTTCGGTCAACATTTGTAAATCGATATGTAATTTGAATTGATAACTACACCCTATTTTTTATATTAATTTTGAAAATCCATCACACAGAAAAAAAAAATTAGAACGCTGACATGAATTTAAGCAATTATTAATAGAAAATACGGCGTATTTCATTTGGTTGTATAAAAAATTATTATAGTGGTAAAGTATCAAATGGATACAAATTTTGTCATTTAATGATGAAAGAGTGACAAAAGTTCTTGTTCAGATTTGTGCCAGGGTGTTTTTGGGTTCCAGTTCAAGATTAATAATTAATTGAGGAGTTGGGTGGAAAAAAGGCATAAAAGCACTTAAGTCGTTATTCCTTGAAATAAATAAATTGAAAAACGTTTTAGACCAGTTTATAGCATAAAGGCATTAGGTTGCCTGTAATTTGTACTTTTGAACTTTTTTGCAGCAGGAACATGGAACGCTACTGTTGTAAATCTTTAATATTTTGTTATTTCTTTCCTTTTGTCTTTTCACTTCCTGGTCGTTTCACTTCCAAAACAATGGAAAAGATATTGATATTTTGAAAAAATGGCATAATCGAATTAACAAATTAGCACAATATTTGAAATAACGGTGTAATCACATTTTTTAAATTAGCCCGTAACTTGAGGCCTGTCAACTAAAGTTAACAGTTTTATATTTTTGCAAAACCTGTTTAATTTGCTTTTATAAGTAGACAGTTGACAGTAATTTCTTAAATTTGAAGGTGCCAGAATATTTTTGTGTCTTTTTTCTCAAAACTATGTTTTTGGAGTTACGCCTTTATTCCACTCAAATCCTCAATTATACTAATGTATATTAATTAACCAATTTTTTGTCGCCGGTTACCAATCCAAGACACTAGTAACAATTGTACTCTTTAAGTTTTTAGATTATAAATTTTGCACCTGTCCAGATTGGTCCAAAAAAAAAAATTGTCACTGGACAGATCGTGGTCACCAAATGTTGGATTTCTAACATTTAACAAGATCCTGTCCTAGTTTACTGCTGTCCTATTGAACCTAATACATGGTGGAGTATCGTTAGGTTTATGAAATTATCGAATGTTAATGTATATTCTAAGAAACGTGCGGTGCGCACCTTCGCTTTGGGGAGTGTTTGTTTACTTATTATTATTATTTACAAATTGATAAACGATGATGTAATAGTACGTTTAGTACGCAAATAAAGGAACACCGTTAATCATTTGTTTTCTCGGAATTGCAGCTGCGAACAAGGATGTTTTGGAGTTGTTACAGAATCCCCATCTGCGGGAAATCATCGAAACGATCAGCGTATCGTCGGCAGAACGTGCGACCGATAACCTCATCCACAAAGCCATGAGGGAACCTATTTTTACCGAATTTGTTGACAAGTGCCTGAGCACCGTCGAATCGAACGAGTTGAAACCGAATTCAAATAAGAGCGACGGTGAACTTGACAGCGATTGAGGACGTCATCTTTGATAACATAACGGCTCTCAAACGAATAAATTATAAACAAACTCTTAATGTATACCTCCTCGGAAAAGATATCTGTGGTCAAAAAGCAGTATATTTCTACTCATCGATTTGACGTTATATCAACTTGATAGTGGATATATATAGATATCAGAAATGAGTCGAGACGGTGACTTTGGAATCGTGATAAGTTTTTAATCGTTGATTCTTGTTTTGAACTCCACTGTGCCACGATAAACCTGGACGAAAGTTGTTGGCGATGATACATTTGCAGATTTCATCCATTAGTCCAAACGTTCTGTTTGTGCGATGTAGTTATGATGTTTAAGGTGCTAAATTTGGATTAAACTTTTGAAAGTTGATTGACAGGATTTAGGATTTGGTGTTCAATACGACGAAGTTGCAAGTTTAAGTTAACGTTCTTAAAATTGAATTAGAGATAATGCGACAAATCATAAAGATTATCAGTTTTACATCATAATGGTTTTGTTTTATTGAATGAGTTCTAGGATGGTTTCTATTTTAAGGTTTTGCATCCTTAAAGTAGGATTAACCTTAAAATAATGTTAACATTATAAATACAACATATAAATGGAGGGTGTAATTCAATTTTTTCTTTTTAGTAGTGTTATACACCTTAAAAATTATTTTAGGGTACAAATTTCTGGGTTATTTTGACTTTCACATACAGTATTAGATTTACTTTTGTTGTAAGTGTAATATATTTACAATTTTTATTTTCAGTAATCGAATTTATTTAACGTTTGGAATTAAACAGTTGAACTAAAATTTCAGACAATGTAAACAGAGTTATGTATTTATGGTTTAAGGACCTCAAATACTTACCTTTGTTGACATTGTCTGTAAACAAAGGTAGATTAGTGAATATGTCCATGAAAACTGAAGACAGACAAATTTAACGGTAAATTTTTTCAAATATAATTTTATAAATATGGTCCTCGATTCAAGCGTGGGTTATAATCTGTGGAAACGTTGCATGAATCGAAAATTTTCATACTGAAATTTCCATTAAAAAAAAAAACGATTGCAGGAAACAAAGTCAATGGAAAAAAGTTCCAAAGAGACATAAGTCAAAAAATACAAGGAAAGTAAAGTCATAAAAAAAATTTTTGACGTCTTTTTTTGTATTTCTGTTCTTTTGTTTTGTTTTTGATATTTGATTTGTTCCTTTGACTTTATTTTCTACAATAAAATGAAACCAACGCCAGTGTCCATTTGTGCGGTGTGTGGCATTCACCAAAAGACCCTTTGTGTACATACTATAGAAGAAAAACAGCAGGTGCACGATTGTTTGGTAGCTTGTAAAACCGCATAATCGAGAAATTTTCTCCCATATAATAACAATATAGATATAACATTTCTCTTTGTTGCAGTATAGTTATTAAGTACTGTTGCATATTCAATATTAGCATCAATTGAAGATTCCTGTACAGTGGTTATCGATAATGTTTTCATCCATGGTTTATTATATTTCTAAGAGTAATACAGTAGAATCCGGTTATTTGGGACTACTGTTCTTTGATAACAATAGCCAGCTGATACCAATGGATATAAAACATCAAACAGTATCTCGGGACCGGCTGATAATGATAACAATAGCCGATTGATTACATTATTCGTGATTATAATAAGCGGTTTTAACTGTAATGAACATTCAGTTTAGTTGGCTCAATATATTCAATCTTAAGTGCTATATTAATTATTTAATTGCAGTACTTCAACTTTTATCATAAAATTCATTATTCAAATTTGGCGGGTAAGTTGGTTGCTATGAGCGTTCCATAGCAACTAGCTAGCCAATCAGAAGAGACCTTGCTGTGATAGTGGTGGCTGTCATCTGCTGACTACACGTTGCGATTGATTACTCGGGACACTTCTTGACTACGAGATAGTTTTCTTTTATATCTAATTTGGATAAGTTATCTTCAAAAACGAAGCACATCGTTTTGTTAGAAGAACATCTCAGGTAATTATAATTGAGACAATGACGTTAATTAATCGCTTTGATAGGGAAAGAAGTCTCTGGAAAGCATGCTTAAGCCTTAAACGATAAAAAAGTCAAGTTCTTATAAGATTAATGACGTTTGGTATCTTTCTCTTACGTCAATGTCTTTTATTGCGTTGGTTCTATTTTTCGATGATTTATTACGATATCATTTACAATACCTGTCGTGAGCCTCACGTTTTGGTTGATAATATATATTTTTTTATGTCATTTTTTGTTCACATGATGTGCTACTTTTTATTATAAGCATATAGCATAGCAACTATACTTTAATTTGGTGTAGGCTCGTTATATGGGAAAATATCGTTGTACGAACACCCTCTTAAAGTGCCTATTTTTTTTTTGTGGAAAATATGCAATATGACATTTTATAGACACATCAAAAAAATATAGTGATTTCAAATTAGTTGACACATAGGTAATCCACATCATTAACAAAATTCACCCCATATAATTTCTCTTCTAATTTCATCAGTGAGATATATTTCCTCTTTCTTTCATCTAGTTACATGGTTTATTATTGATTCATTTCACTATTTTTGTTAAAAAAATTGAAACTATAGAAAAAATTGTGCTCAGAGATCATATAACCAAAACAGGAATTGTCAACTATTATAATCGGTTCTATTTTGTCACTGAACAATGCTAGTTTTGCTCTTTGTATGAAGCTCAATTTTAATCTTGAAACCACTCGTTTTGTGAAATTTCGTTGGATGAGTAGTTCATTAAGTGGTATAATACCACCGTATAATACATCCAGAGGTTGTTTAATACTTGGTATCCTAGGATTGATTATGCCAGCAACTAAAAGTTCGTCATTATAATTAGACATGTGCAATTTCTATTAAGTTTTTTAATCAGGTTTCAAGTAGTTTTAATTACTTGCCATGTTAATAAAATACAGAGTGTATGCATTATTTCAATATTGGAAAAAAAGTGACAGGTAATTGTTTTGTTTTGGCTTGCAGGATAATAACTTGTTGGGATATGAATTTTGTTGGAAATTGACTCATTATGGGGATATCCTAACCAACTTGTCACAATGCCAATATCCGATTGATTTTTGTTGTTTTATTTTTTTTTATTGGTCATTTATTATTATATAACGTTATATAAGAGAATATCTTTGTCATGTGAATTATATCATTTCGATTGTTGATTAGGAAACAAAGTCAAAGGAAACAAAGTCAAAAACAAGACAAAGAAACAAAAGTTAAAAAAAGATCTCAAAAATACAAGAAAATCGGAAGTCAAAAAAATAAAATAAAATAAAAATAAGTCAAAAAAAGTAGTTTTTGACGTCTTTTTTTTTCATACTTTGGTCCTTTGTCCTGTTTCTGACTTCTGTCCTTTGTCTTGTTTCTGACTTCGTTTCCTTTGACTTTATTTTCTTAAATCAATATACAGTATATCCACCTGCATATCAAGCAGTGGTTTATACAACAAAAAATAATTGCAAATTTTGTCATATGTTGTGTATGATATGACAAAATCAACCGCATTATGAAGGTTTGCTTTCACTACTAAAAACATTGACATAAATTAATTAAGCTATTTGATTGTTTTGAGGGCAGTTATAGGTCATTACATATTATGAGAATAAATATTGTGATTCGAAATTGATATTAAGCCAAAAAGTTCTAATATGCGATTCAGGACTTGTCATACAGGTCTTGCCCTTAAGTGTGACCATGGTGGTGGTGACTAAGTAACATTACATAATAGGTGAATTAATGATAACGTTATTATCATTGATGAAGTGCAGGTATTGTTTTAATTTATATCATCTTAAGATGTATATCTTTTATATTGAATATACTACGTGACTGGTGTCTGGTGGGTTGGACTTTGTCTCAGAAAATATTAACTAACCATGTCTCAGTGCGCGTCATATGTCAGCGTAACCATGTGTGAGTCACTAGATCGTATTGAACATATTTTTCCACTTTTAGCTACATGATAACATTCAACAACAACATATGTTTTTTGATACATTTACTATTCATTTTACACTAACCTGTCTGAAAACGAGCTTTTTCTGTATTTTATACTTTGTTATGAAATTTGATATTCGACATTCCGTTCAAAAGTGTTATTGATCAAATATCTAGAGAAAAAAACAAACAAACAGAAAACAATTAACAAAACACAAATCTGCGTCTTATTATTAAGGCTGCTTTACATCTAATCTTGTATTTGATACAACATACCTGGGCTTTTGCAAGGTCGGGTCCAAGTCCATAGAGATGTAGTTTAAATACATCATCAAATTAGCTGTTTAATGATTAGTAAATAAGATAAGATGACCGGATTTCACTAATGTGTAAGGATATTACTATATTGATTACACACAGCACATTTTTATTTTTGTCATTTTGCAAGTCAATGCACAAAGAAATCTTTGATTTTTCAAGTAGGCTACTATCTGTTGGTGAATCATAGAGTCTTATACTGAAAATTGAAGCGCACACCTTCACCGACAAGAGTTTAATCGCCTTAATAAATAAAAAACTTCGATTCTTATTCTATTAACATAGACGTACGTTGGATAAGCTGAGGACAGGTAACCGTCAAGTCTTGTATCTCATTCTTGTAACTGCTTTTAACCGCTGAATACATTTTTAAAACGACCTTATGATATTTTAAATTGCATAATATTTGCTTACATGTTACAGTTCTAAACATTTAGATTTATATCCAGATATTTTAGTGTAGTTAACGTTATTCGCGTTTCACATCCTGTGTTGATCTTTAGGACACTACTACATTCACTTGTTAATCAAAGCCGATTTTTGTTAATTGTTGATTAAATCTGGTTGCGAAATTTGTCTAATACGAATATACAGGGTGTCCTAAAAGTAATATTCATATTGTTTTTCTGTGTTTTTTTTTATTGAGGTAGCCTGCTAAGAATTACTTTGAATATATATTTCATGTTAAATTTTGAGACACCCTGTGTTTTTAGGGTAGTTATTTGCATTTCACGACCAGATGTGGTGTTCTTTACGAAGCTATGTCAATTAAAGCAGACTGACTGAATTGACGAGTGAATTTGACTGTGAATCTTGTCCCCAAGGGTCATGCAGACCTACAGGGTGTCCCAAAAAGGAATAAACATTTAATGTTTATTTTTTAATGTTTTAATGTTTAATTTTTTTTCCAGGTATTAAGAATGATTTTGACAAAGTTACCGTGCATTTTTCATGTTGAATTATGGAGACTTGGGACACCCTGTATTTCTAGCATGGTTCGTCACATCTGCAATTCACACCCTGGCATATTGATCTTTATGAAGCTAGTCAATTAAATCATTTTTTTTTTGTTAAATGTTTATTTAGGAGTGAATTTGACAATGTGTGTGTGGTGCGTTTATCACCAAAGGCTATGCAGATATTTTATACAGAGTGTCTCAGAAGCAATATACATTTTTAATATTTCGCATTTTTAACATTTTAATATTTTTAATATATTATAGTCTTATTTTTTCAGATATTAAGAATAACTTTTTTGATAGTATATTTTTCATGTTAAAAATAATGAATCTTTTGGGACATCCTGTATTTTTGGGGTGTAGTTGACGTTATCCACATTTTACACCCTGACATGTGTGATGTTATGTCAAGCAGTTTTTTTTTGTTAAAAAATGTTTATTTAGACTGTGAATGTTTGTCACCAAGGGCTATGCAGATATACAGGGTGTCCCAAATTCAATTTAAATATGTAATTTTTTTTCCAGATATTAAGAATGATTTTTTGACAATAAAATTATATTTTCCATGTTAAATCAATGGATGCTTTTGGGACACCCTGTTCTTTTTTTGGCGTTTATCCGCATTTCACACCCAGTCGCGTTGCGCTTTTACAAAGTTGTGTCAATTAAAGTGCTAAAGGGCAGCTAATTAAAGTGTTGATTCAGTATATAGTAAATGGATCGGGGCTGTGCAATTCGTCCGTAGGTTGGCGCTACTCGTGTTAGTGCCATCGTTGTGTTGCTGGAAGTCGACCTGCGGCAATGATGTGACGTATCACGAAGACGTCACAGCTGCACTTTCTTAAAAGCAGTGAAGTCTATTGATTCATTTTACTGCAGTGTGCAACACGCGCTGCTGTAGTAGTAGTAGCTGTGCTGCACGCGCGTCGTCGGTGCTTTCCCACAGCTCCGATGGCCAATCCTACCATGGCTACATAGGCCTCTTAAGGTAACCAAATATAATTGAGCTTCTCTGCAATCCATTTTCTTATCCATAATCCTCTCTCAGGTAAAAATCAACAGAATTATAGTGTTGATTGATTATATATATATTTCCATACACAGGCTGGGTGTCTCATTTATTTGAGCCATTCTGTGGAAGAGTGGGCGATGCGGTCGGCGTATGTTACTAAGGTTACCTTTGATTTAATATATATCTGGTGAGCTGGATTTTTATTTTTGACTTATTGGGTAATTCCTGGTGTAGAATTTTGTTTTGCACGTATTTTTATTTGATTACGTATTTGTGGGAAAAAAAAAGAAACATTTATTTTATCGCACTTTTACCTGTAATGAGAAATATTGATCCGCGGTATTGGCTGGTGTGACGGTATATTTGGCGAATTCGGACTGACCTATTTCAAATACATTTTTTTCTGTGACCAAAGAATTCGAATGTATGGGAAAAAATAAGAAATTCTCTGGAAGATTGTGAGAATATTGAGCATTTTGTGTTGTTTCCTGCATTGCGGGTTTCAGTGATGTGTGTTTTTTTGCTATAAATAAGGTTTTTTGTGTATTGTTTTCTATTTGTTTTTAGTATTTTTCAATTTTCAGATATTAGTATGTGTGTGTACTTTTTATTTATGTACTTCATTGAGTTTGGTTTAGACTTGTTACATAAATGATTTAAAAATTTCTTTACTCACTAAATTCACCTCAAGGTTTGGTTTAGAATTAGATTATGTACGCACTTAATGTAAAATTTTACAATTTCTTCACTTACTAATTTAGATTAGCAATACAGTGGAATCCGGTTATTATAATCACGGTTAATGTCATCAATCGGCTATTTTTATCATTATAAGTCGGTCCTAAGACACTGTTCAATGTTTTATTTTCATTGTTCCATGTTATCAATCGGCTATTGTTATCAAAAGGCACTGGTCTCAAAGTGATCACAATAACCAGATTTCACTATAGGTAAACAATAAGCTGCCGGTACTCATAACAGGTTATGCTGTGTACACGGATAGGAAAACGTACAAAATACATAATGTTCTGTACATTTGTTCGACATTTTCGAACGTTTTTTGCACATTTTCACAAAAATGCTAAAAAGTGCGAAAATGTGTGAGAATGTGCGGAAAAGGTGTGAAAACGTTACGCACTGATTCAGCATGTTTTCAATGAATCGCTTCAAGGTTTAATATTGAATTTTATTTCCAAACACACATACAGTTGGATGAAAATATGTACCGGTACTAGTTAATCAAACCTAAAAATCGATTATTATAAATAGTAATAAGGTTCTGATAAGTTAGTACAGTGTTTCTCAAATGAGTTTCAGCAGAACCCTTAACTAAAATGTTATCCCTCTTAATTTAAAGGTATTTGGTTTGTAAGAATGTTTTTGCTTATCAGGAGCGTTTATGTTTACTAATTGATGTGGTACACTAAAAAAAAGTTGAAGGGAGGGGGGAGATACCATTATGTTATACAAAACATAAACGAATTTTGCGACAAAAATGTAATTGGGAAACGCTGAGCTAATGCTTGCAACTTTAGTTTGAAACTGATTAAGATTTTTGATTTTGATTTTTTGTTTTTCAGATCCCTTTACGACTTTTTTTGATTTTTTTCTACGAAACTGCTGCGAAACTTTTCATTTCCAACATCAATCATCATTAATTTGTTAACATTGAAAATAATCATTTAATTTCAACAACAATGGCTGCTGTGGATCCAGTTAATGAGAACGGTCAGCAGCGAGACGGGACTCATCCTCAGCATCCAGACGAAAGAAACACTCCCAACAGTTCTTCGAACGGTTCAACACCAACAACAGTGATGCACCTGGAACCTAGGCCCTTTCGCCCTTTCAAATCGAGCGAGGAATATCTGTGGGCCATGAAAGAAGATCTGGCCGAATGGCTCAACACTCTTTACGACCTGGACGTTGTGGCGGAAAATTTCATGGAAAAGCTGGAGACCGGAGTCACCCTCTGCCAACACGCCAACAGTGTGAGGAAGATGGCCATCACTCAACAGCAGCAGCAACTTCTCAACAATGGCAACAGCGTCAACAACAATACGATCCGCAACGGTTACAGGGCCACCAACAATGTCAAGTACGAAGCCCTGGGCCTGACCAGGGAAGTGGTCTACCGAGCGGACGTGCCGCCCGGGACTTTCCACGCCCGGGACAACGTTTCCAACTTCATAGCCTGGTGCCGAAGCTTGGGGATTTACGAATGCCTGCTGTTCGAGACCGATGATCTGGTGATGAGGAAAAACGAACGCAGCTTCATCTTGTGCTTGCTAGAGGTGGCGAGGCAAGGGGCTGCGGTCGGGATGCCTGTGCCAATGCTCGTTCAGATGGAGCACGAGATCGACCGAGAAATCGAGAAGGAAAAGGAGGAGGAAGAGAGGAGGAGAAGACGGGAGGAGGAAAAGGCTTTCTGCTGTTCGTCTTCGTCCTCCGA
>JAQIWH010003314.1:0-20480 GCA_034695005.1 Cryptops parisi | reverse complement strand
AACTTTACAGGGTGACGCTATATTGTGTATATGTACAGTGTACACATATACAGTATATAAATTATTATAAACTCAACTTGCACGTGCAAATGGGCGCACCCTATACAACCCTAAGGCACAAACAACCGAAACACATCATAATCTTAACTCAAAGTGTTTAGAAATTCTACCAGTTTGGAAGAACGAAACAGAAATAAAAAACGAATTCTTTAAGTTTTAATGAATTCGTTCCACGAAACCTTGCATAAAACTTAACTCACGAAACGGTCGTGTTTTTTGCTGTTATTTTAAATTAATAAAATTACGAGAAAAAAATATGAAATATTTACGAGCTGAACTATTTATGAAATGTACGAGTATATAGCGTACGTGTATCTGTGAAAAACAAATAAAATTGTATTTCTCTTCCTGAATAAGGTTTGAGTAGTCAACCACCATCCAGTAGTCAGTCAGCTACGTCGTTTATAAACCAAATGGTATATACGATGTAAGTTGAATCTTACAAATTATCTGTGATTAATGGTGAATTTGATATTTACCATACAGTATACTGTAGTTGGTTGACTACTGGTTAACTCTTTTCGTTTAATCTCATACGCCTATTTTATATTTATAACGAGCTAATTATACAATTTTATTAAAATCAAATAATTATAGACATCAATAGTACAATTTCTAATTGAAACAGAAATCTTACCTTGTAATGAATACATTAATTTCTTAATGTACAACATTCCATAAAATCCCAAGTTCAACTGAAGCAACTTGTGACAACAAGAATTGCAACTGTTGGGTTATAGTTAAAAAAATAAGCTACACTATACTCGATAATCCGAATTGTGATAATCCAAAATTCAGGTTTATCCGAATTAGATAAAAAATGTCATTTTAAACATAAAAAATTGACACATTATCGAAACATCATACATTATCGATAGCTATGGATAATTTATCAAATAAATGATTGCAAGTTAACATTGTACATACACAGTGTTCATTAACTGTTCACATTTTTGTACAACGTTGTTGGCTTTTTTCAATAATAAATCGGACATTCCAAATTATTCGAATTTTCGATTATCCGAAATAGGCTTGGTCCCATCTGTTTCGGATAATCAAGTTCGTAGTGTATAATATGGAATCAAATTACGTTGTTGAAACACTAAAAATACTCTGTAAATAGACGAATAGAATAACGTTTTCGAGTTATTGATTGAACGATACATCAAACCGATGAACGGGAAAAGTGAACGAGTAAGTGAGAAAAAAATAAGAGAAAGAGAGAGAGAGAGAGAGACAGATAGAACGAGACGACTTGAAACAGCCTTGTAAAGGACGTTCCCTCTCACACACACATACATATACGTACACGCCATTAATTCCGGACGAAGCTGAATTGCGCAATTCGGCCTACATTTTCCCCATTTGACCAAATATAAATATATATCTATATATATTTGTGTTTTTTCACTCAACGACACAAACGTTCGCGACATCAGGTTGACAAAACTAATTTTAAATACGAGTTAATTAAAAAAAAACGAGTACTGTACATAAAATGTATTTTAATCATACTCTTTATATATACTGTCATGTCATATACAAATATACTGCATAATGCAACAAATGTCAATTTTTGAATTATGCATGTTTCGATTTATGCGAATTTAAATTTATGCGATCGTTGACTAATTTCCATATTTGATTTATGCTAGTTTTGAAAAAATTTCACTTTTATAATTATGCGAGTTTTAAAGATATTCCAATTTTGATTTTCTGCACGTCTCGATTTGTGTGAATTTTGATTTATGCAAATTTCGATTTATGTCAATTTTAAATTTATGCGATCGTTGTAATTCGATTGAGTTGATTGCAAGTTTTCAATACAGTAATTCCATTTTAAATTTCTGTTTCGATTTATATATTTATTTATTTATATTTATATGCGATTTTTTTTTACAATTATACTTGTGCGGTTTTTTTTTATTTATGCGAAGAATATGGTTCTTGTTATATGCGTTTTTGGTACATTGGACTATACAGTATATTCTCATAAACGGTTGTGGATGGCATTATATATTCACAAATTTACTTACTGTCTCACAAGTGAAGTAAATATAAAGATTATAAATGATACAGAACTAAATTACGTTTAAGAAGCTTTACTTGTAATAAAATTGAACAGTTATACACATAACAAAAAATATGCATAACAAACAGAAATACGGAGGAAAAAAATTCATTATTAGGTTAATAAATGAACGTTTTCCTTGATGAGAATTTCAAACCAGCAGTGAACGATCAGATTTTTTATTATCAATTCACAAATCTTAAAAAGTTCACCACCAATTTTCACTAAACCAAAAAAAAAAAAAAATTAAATTAAAATAAAATATGGTTTCTTCTTTTGCTGTCTGATTTAGAAAACATTAATAAAAAAAAGCAAGGGCAACAACGTGAATATCTAATCATGAAAAATTATACATAGACACACAAAGAAGAACATAAAAGGCGTGCAATTACGGTCTCAAGCTCGGTACGGAATTTAAATGAGCAAAACCTTGTTAACGTAGTGATGCAAACCCATTAACGTTGAAGAACAAAAATTGAATTTGCGGAAATGAAGCAACTTCTGTCTTTCACACAATTAGCCTTACTATTATTACTGAAAACACATTAAATTTACGCCTAACAATTTTTTTCTGGTTATTTATTAAAACAAAAAATAAATTTTTGCAACTAATTTATTCAACTAACTTTTCTATTTTATCAGAAAAATAGGTACTCTTCCTTTAATGAAGTCGCTTGTGGCGCTAATAGCGCATTTTTTTAAAACTAATCTAGTATATACAACATGTAGTAGACCATATGACTAGTTGTCTACTAATGTCTAGTTAAAAAATGTTGAGTTATAACAATTAATAATAATCAAAGTGTTTATTAATCTAATATAGTTTACCTTCAAGGTCTAGTCATCTACTAGTGTTTATAAGGGTATAATAGTTATTAGTTAAGGTATTTTAGTATCTAGTATGTTTATTATAACACTTAATAATTAATCACAAAATTAATACGATTTTGTTTGTTTTATGATTCAACCTAAAGTGGAACCTAACCACTAGCAACATCAGTGGCTTCTCCGGAAAAGTAGTACTGCAAAGTCTTCAAAACAATACACACGTTTTATTTTTTACAAATGACAAAAACAAATATGTAACGGGTTTTCTATAAAAAATTTTGTTAAATTTTAAAATTTAGTGAAAATTCAGGTTAATTTTTAAAATTTAGTTAAAATTTTAAAATTGGTTAAAAATTTGATTAAATTTTAACTCCGATAAAAAATACCAACCAACCAATTTTCACCAAATTTTTCAGTTAAGCCTAATTTTTTAGTTAAACCTATTTTTTTTTAAATATACATATATTAAAAAATCATCGTAGTTATGTAGTTATATTTAGAAAATCATCGATGTTTTATTACCCAATCAATGACAACAGAATACAAAAAAATGAAGTTGATTAGCAATACAACTTTATAACGAGTTTTTTTTTATACATATGTAAGGTAAGTATCGATTTATTGGGTCACAGGTATAAAGGCGACGATTATTATTAAGTATAATAATAATTTATGCAATGGACGTTGGTCGTTCGGTTTTAAAAAGAGCCGATGGTGTCACCTAAACCACACCCAGTCGAACGTTCGTACGCTTCTAAATGGTCACATTATGCAAACCAATTCCCCGAAATTAGGATATGAAACGTAATATTAGATACAATAACAAATCTAATAATAACACGGTACCGTGTGTAATTTTTTAGTATATAGATCGGATCAACGCTAGTAGCAAACACTTACTGCAATGTCATTATATTCTATAAAACTGAAGTTCACACAAAGAGCATCCAGATGACTTCTTTCGATTTTCTGATTTTAATGTACTAGAGTAGTTAACTATCAACGATAATGAAGTAACAAAAATAATAGAAACCCGATATTGAATTAAACTCATTATTATACAAGTATTACTTGTATTGTTTGGTATATAAATTATGTAGATTTTTTTTTATAATACTGTATTTTTTACTGGATTGACTACTGTTTCACTTATAGTACACGATGTCCATAATGAAATCTAAACATTTTAATCATATACAGTTTGAAGAAAAATACGCATATAACCATAAATAAAATTGGAGATTGTAGTAAGCATTACTAGAGTTTAATACAAAAATACATCAGTACACCTCTACATGAGCGCTTCTGGTGGCACTAAGAATATCTAGAGAGCAGTCTAAATTTCATCATGTGTTCTGCAACATAACTTCATGTCGAAAAATTGTGATAAACGCTTGAAAGTTTCAAAATTAGAGTTAGAATGCCACATATTTAAAAAAAATTATAGTTCTAAATTTTTTCAAACAAAAAATTAACTGTTTCTCGTGCACTCGTTCATCAACCATCGCCCGTGCTTGGTCGCTCAGAGTTGCCATTTTGGAAAATGACTGACTGCAACGCCACTGTGGCTCTGACAAGCACAACACAATTTTCACATAAATTTTACGAATTTCTGCTTTCGTTCCACCAAGAATCACATGTGTATAACCTGATAAGTAAAAATAATGGTTTCCAAATGTTTAGATCGCATTGTGGACACACTGTATATTAGTGACTATACTCTATCAGTAAGAACAGAGAAGTTTACTTATAATATACACGTGTAATAATAAAAAAAATATTAAATAAAATAAATATTTTAATACTTTTTAATTAATATATTTATTAATATTTAATTAATCAATATTTAATTATTTAATTTATTACCTTTAAATATTTTTTTAAAAGTATACATGCTAACGATAACAATGTACAAGTTATTCCCAATGTTATTTCACTAACTTGACTACTGGATGGTGGCTGACTATCAATTACATATTAAAATAATAATAATAAAATCTACAACTATTAGAAGAAATACTTTTAATTTTTAAAAAAATGTGAACAATGAACAGATTATATTTTTACAGGGTGTATCATAAACCGGCGTTACAGTATAAGAATTTAATTTACAGGGCAATTTTACAACTTCGTATCAGAATTTTTATTTTTTTTTTAAATGGTAATCATTTTTTTTTATGTAATCTGTTCTCAAAAAGAAACGCATAAAAAATACAGAAGCTGCTGTAAATGAAAAGTAAAAGTGGCCACCACACGAACAGCAACAAACAACAACAACCACTTTATTTTTTCCTTGCCCAGAGTTGGGTGTGCAGTAAAAGGTTGGGATTTGGTCTCATTAAGAGGAAAGCCAATCGCATTACATCATTACCTCGCACAATTAAAGGGGAAAGGATTGCGTGGAAGAGAAAACCGATGACGATGAGGACGAGGAGGAGGCAGGTGGTGGTCTTTCCAGCTGAATTGGTGTCACCGTTTCTGGAGCAAGAATCGAGGACGCCATAGCAAGTAGTAGTAGAAGCCAAAGCAGCCAACAAGAAAAGAACTTTCACCACCAAACGTCCAACCTACTTCCGAGCTGAAAACCGTTGGAATTTTCTACGAAACGACGATTACAGCAAGAAGAAAAATGCCTTCGCAAAATCTCCACATCAGCAATCTCCCATGGACTACTCTACCAAGCACCGTTTCAGCAGAAATCTGCTGCTTCCGCCTTTTTTAGCATTGCAAGAAGCTCGGCCACAAACCGACAGAATGGCATGCAGTCCAATTAAACCAAATAATGGATTTATTATTATTATTATTATTATTATTATTATTATTATTATTATTATTATTATTATTATTATTATTATTATTTATTCGTTTCAATTTTTAATCCCGAAACAGGGTATGGTGTTTGGAATGTTTCAAGGTGTCTTGGCGACAAAAGTGTTTGCATCATCGTTTCTCATATAACGAAACATTTTGATTCCACCTATCAAGGTTTCCAAATTAACAAGTAAATTAAAAATGCTCTTTGAGAATACGCTTTATATTATGTGCATATAGTTTCGTTTTATGCGAATTTAAATTTATTACGATCTTTCAGTAATTTGATATTCGATTTATGTGAGTTTTGAGTTATTCCATTTCGATTTCCGCGAATTTAGATTTAGGCCAATCTAGATTAATGCGATCTTTGAGTAATGCGATCTTTGAGTAATGCGTTATTTATTTATTTATTTTATTTATTTATTTTAGTTTTTAATCGATTTATGCAATTTCTGCAATTTTATATTCGAGATCTGTAATTTTTCTTGCGGTTCTCACTTTATGCGATTTTTAGTCCATTGGATTATACAGTATATTAGCATAAACGTCTGTAGATAGCAGTATACGTTCAATTACCAGCTCGCTCACTCACAATTCACAAAGTCGCTAATATATAAAGCGTAGGCCTATGATAAAATGTAAATTTTATTTGATTTCCAAAAATGTTTTTCAAAATTATGTAAAAATTTGAACCCGCTCAAGATGATTCAAAGATCTGTTTTTTTCCGCTTAAGAAGTGAAAAAATTCGTCGTCTTGAAAACTTATCCCTTAGTTAAAAATGTATTTTTAATATAAGCGTTAGCTATTTTGCTATTATTGAATATTTCGATAAAATAACGAGCGTCTGGGAAAATTTCTGCCCCCGTCGCATAATAGTGAAATCACGAACCAATAAATAAAAATTACTTCCACGCTCTACCACAATTGCGTTATTGCACAAACAAACATTGCTATTTAGAACAACCGTCTTAATCATCCGATTAAGTCATTTTCATATGAAACTATCCACAAAGTGATTTCCGTTATTTGAAGTTCTATTTAAGAAAATTATTATTTATCTTTGGTAAATGATTAGAAACACCAATAGGCCTACAGTATAATTGCTAATAATAACTTAATCCCTGCAACTTTTCTTTTACTTTCTGTCCCACTGTATAAATTAACTGGGCGTGAAATCCTCGTTATTTCTTGCTATCATAATGCACCTACTAATATACAATAACTTCGGTTTAACAACTACTGATAATACAAGATTAATTAACTTCGCAGACAATCGCACAATAGCGAATTTTTCATCACATTTTTCACTAGATTTTTCTCGTCGCATGAAAATATACGTTTACGGAACTCGTATTAAGTCGAGGAAACCCTGTATACATGTACATGAAAAAAATTAATCTAAACTTCACTAGTAAGTACTGTACACTATACTTAAAAGAACTTAACGCTAGTGTAGTTACTTACTAATGGACATTGATAAGTACACGTTATAGAGTTTTATAAGCGATATCAATTTTGAAGCAGGAAAAAATTGCCTTCCCATAGCTATGATCAGAACGATAAAACAATTTCCTATATGCGATAGATATATTCGCCAACTTTTTTCCTTATAGGCTTTTGTTAAAACTCCAAAACACGGAAGAGGCCACCACAAAACTTTTCATGCTCTGTGATACTCCGTAACATACAACTATCACGTGACGACAAAATTTCAATTGCACAATTGGACATTTTTCAGATGCAATTGGTGAAGAAAGTCGATACGATCCCATTTACGAAAAGATTAAAATTAAAATAATAACTAAGTCGTCGGCATATATAAAAACCACAACAATTGCTAACAAAATTACACATTACGGTTTATATACTCGTTGTTTAATTTAATAGACAACTTGGAAATTGGGTTCCATGAATCTCCTCTCGACTTATTTCACATTGGGAAAAATCAGGGTATGTTTGTTTGTCTGTTTGTTTGTCGGATTGGGAACAGATTCATGAATGTTTTGTGTTGATCGAAAACAGAGGGAATCGGACTCATTTCGATTCTACACAAAATTTTGTTTTCCTCGTTGTTTGTTCCGTTTCGAGGCCTTCTATTACAATAAAACGGTAGACAATTAAAACCTAGCCTATAAATCTTCTTGAACAATACCTATTATGTACGCAACATAGAAAAAAAATTCTGTTGTTGTATAAATATACCCTAAAAAAATATTATAATAATACATCTCATTCATAACAACGTGTTTTCACCAGTTTCTTAATTAATATAAATTTTCTTATTTTTATTTTCTTAATCAAAATTTAAATATTTATTAATGAATAATAAGTATGACGAGAATTCTATGAAGTCATTCAAAAAAATCGATATTCGATTTAATAATAATTTTCTAAAAATCGCGAATGTGAGAAGTCAATGGCTCGCGAATGTAGAACCACGTTACTACTTTTACGAGTCACAAATATTAAAATCCATATTTATTTATACTGAATTTTAAATATTTGAAATTTTGTTACAACATTATTATTATTGTAATGTAATGTCATGTGATGTTATCGCGAATTTTAATTTTGAACGATAATTCGTAACTCGCGAATATGAGAATCGGTATCGCAACTATTGAAATTTATAAATGTGGAGAGTTTGTTACAATATTAATCATTATTATTAACAATTTTACCGCAAAATATGTAAATTTGTCACTACTCACAATTGGCGAATATGAGAACCAATCCCGCGAATATTGAAATTTTGCGAATTAAATCGTGATTTTTTAACATAACATTTTTATTACACTGTACGTATAGCCTATGTCACCGGCAATATATAGAATCAAGACATTTTATAGAATGCCAATCCTGGTTTAGTCAGTGTATGTAATTAAATAGCATTGAATATAGTTACGTTAAGCAAGAATTTAGGTTAAGTTTGGATCCAGGCATAAATTTACACTTTATAGAGAAAATATTATTAAATTATTTTATAAAGAAAATATTGTAAACTAACCCTCAAAATTTGTATACAAGACATATTCATATATTTGCCAATTGTTTCATACTTTGCCAAAAGATGATAAAAAATGCCTGGATCTATACACTGCAGGTATACATATACAACGTAAGACAATTCGTGATAATCGTTACTGGTCTATAATTCGTACGATGTGCAGTTTCTTCACGTAGAAAATAACACACACGTATCAAGTTTTCAACCTACGAATTATATCACCAAAACGCAAAAAAAAAACACACACACAAAAATAAAATAACATAAAATTCCAATAAATTTCTTTATATACTATATAATTTCTGTCGATTTTTCATTTTGTAACCTCGATATTTTTCGAAAGAAAAAAAAAGGTGAAATTATCGCATAGACGTAAATTATGCAACTGCTTATCTGAGTACCATGACAAGTATCAGAAGAATTTCTTTATTCTCTTCCATTCTTCGAAATGGAAAGGGTTAAAAACCACTTTCACTTTTACATTTTCTATCTAGTACGCGTTGCACGACTAAGAAAAAGCCTTACTACTACTACTACTACTTCCGAACATAATACAGTGTACGTGCAATGAGAACTGGGTCGAGTATTGTTCCGAACTGCAATCGCCTATTCATCTCGACCACCAGACTGAATGAGGTTGAACAGATTCTCGAAGAAAAGCTCCTTCGCTGACTTTTCCATCAGAAAAAAACAACTTTTAATCCACGTGTATATAACTTTTTTTATATATAAAAACTTTCCCTTCAACAACTTGCCCTTTTTATTTTTATTTTCCAAGTTCAAAAGCAATTCACTAAAAAACAAAAAAAATTTGTTTTTCACTTGGGACATCACCGAAATATATACAATAAAAACTCCCACTAAACTGAATGGTAACTCGAATTCGGCAACAAGAAAATCTCTTATAAGTATAACCTTTATACTTTCAACTTTATATTAAAACAAAAACAAATACCATACATTAAAAAATGCTTTTTGAGCGCACTCTTTATATACCCTGCGGATATACTGTATGTGCATACATAATGCAAAAAAAAAAAAATCTTTTTTCATTTCTTCATGTTTCGATTTATGCGAATTTAAATATATGCGATTGTTGAGTAACTCGATATTTGATTTATGCGACTTTTCAGTAATTCCATTTTTGATTTCTGCAGTTTTAGGTTTGTTTATTTTTATATGCAATTTTTTTTTTACACTGGACTAATGCGGTTTTTTTGACTTATGCGAAGGATTTATGCGGATCTCGTTTTGTGTTTTTTTATACATTCAACTGCAGTATTATTCTCATAAATGACTGTAGATGGCAGCATACGTTAAATTCCCAGTTCACAAACTCACTCGCTAATATAAACTATAAAGCATTATAGCTGTAACACTTTCATAATTCAACATATGTTTTATATACATGTTCAAAATTAAACCGGATTTTATTTGCAGTGGTAATAACTACCAGCTAGTTATTTTGCATACAACAAAATCCGGCTCGTATTTGAATCTATTTCAAACGCTAAAGCTTATTTCACACGGCAAACTTTTTCAATCAAATTCCATCGATTCCAAGTGTTTTTCTAACGTCATACACACATCGGGAAGCGTTTTCAGTGCTTTTGTTGTGTTTCATTGTTTGACCGAAAGCACGAAAACGCGCCGGGACGTGTGTATGACGTCAGAAAAACCACTTGGAATCGATGGAATTTGATTGAAAAAGTTTGAGATGTGAAAATGGGTTTAAAGAGTAACAAAAATATCAATTATATACAACTGAAACTTCCTCTAACTAATAGATAATAATAAATCAAATTTTACAACAAAATAGATCGTACAATATACACACACATATACTATTTTTTTAATGCAAAATTAAAAATAAAAATAAAAACTTAACTATAATATACAGGTATAAAAAATACAAAAGTACAAAAATGTGTTGATAAACTTTACGTTAAAAATAATAACCCGGATTTTTTGCTACATAGCTTGCATATAAAAAATTCGGTTCATATTTGAACACACTCCTAAAAAGACATATCATCAAAAAATAATTTCCATTCGCATTTTTAATATATATAAAAAAACAAACCATTAACCATTCGTTAACTTAAAATCTGATCAAAATCGTTTTAAACGTCCATTTCGTGCGTGGGTGGATTTTTTCAACCCTAGGAAATGTAAAATTTGCGACCAAAAAAGATACTCAATCGATATTGAGTCTAGAAAGCTCACAGACTGTTGGTGCTAAAAATGCCAGACGACTTTTATTAAGGTGAAAGAGAGGCTGTCAGCAAGTTTATGTAGGTGGCCTTCAGCTTCACTTTCACCGTTGGTCGCGTTCGATAGCTGAAGGTCGTAGGCATCGTTATACTATTACTGCTAATGTTACTACTACTACAAAGTCAAGCTATAAAGGGTTGCATGCTTTCTCGACATATAAATATAGTGGGGGAAAACAAACCTAAGCAGCTGTCATTTCGAACTCGATTCTCGATAATCAGTTCCTAATGCAGTTTCCGCGTGTGACAAACATTGTGTCAAACAAAATTTATATCGAAAAATATATATTGCATTTTGAACAAGGATTGAAAAAAATATTATTTATTATAAATAATATGTTGTATCGTAAACTATTTTTATATACATTAATTATTTACTTTGATGGGCAGGTTAATAAAAAATTGATATGTTTTCTATTAACTATGTTTTTTGTATTGATATGAATCTGTAATACTGTTTGTCCCAACGGGACGTATGCTAATAAAATAAATAAATAAATATGGAATAAAATGTATTTTTGTTTATATGAGTGTGAGAGATGTAGAATTGGAAGCATGTTAAAGAATATAAATTGATTATTTTCCAAAAAAATAATATTGAAAATTTTGAAAAATAATGATATAACAACAAACAAGTGAGATTAAAAATGCTTTTTAAGCATATTCTTTATATAATGACATATAGCGTTTGCCATATTGATTTTTAATTAACAAAATATAAGCAGTGATACTCGTGAGACTAAGACGGATCCGTGGACATCTCACTCATCAAAATCCATCGAGTCATTTAACCTGTAGGAAGGTCTAAAAAATAATGGATATATGGCATGTAGCGTCCGCCATTTTGGATTTTCATTGACGCCATATAGCCAGTATCACTCGGTAGACTAAGACGAATCCATTGACACCTCACAAAAAAAGAGAATGGTAACATCGTTTATGAAAATATACTGTTTGTATCGAAAATCGCGTAAGTCCAATGTAGAAAATATCGCACATATAGAAAAATAAATCGAAAATTGCAAAATCAAAAATGGAATTGCTCAAAACTTGCATAAATTGAATATCGAATTAATCAAAGATTGCACAAATTTCAATTCGCATAAATCGAATTCGAATTAATCAAAAATTCAGTTATATTACTTAGTGTCTACAAACTGTTTTAAAATACTACAAGTTGATAGTAAGTTATGATTTATGAAGGACGTACTGCAGCTTATCTCAAGTGTGCGAGCTTTTTCAAAACTTTTACTTTCAAAACTATTTGCCTTTAATCGTCAACTTACGCAATGCATGTGTTTACACATCTTTTTATCACAATATCGGATCGATAAACAACAAGCGTAGGTCAATGAACTCAACGTTGTTGGAATTGCTGATTGAGAAAACGTCGAGAAAAACGTAATGAGTTTCACTTTTGTATATAAAAAATAAAAAGTAAAAATAAAATAAATATAAAAAAAAATAAAACTTTTTTCTTTATTTCTTTTTTTTGGAAAAACTTTCGTCGTATCTTTCGACTTAGTATTATTTTACGTCTTTCTTCATTCCCACACTTCAATAAATTCAAGTGATCCTTCTCCTAAACTTTTTCTTGGGAAGTCTTTTCCACGGATCAAAAAGCTCTTCATTCCACATCATTTACCTTTTTCACTTTTCTTCTGCCCTTTGAAATCCAAGCTTTTTCAAACAAACGCGAACTTGAAAATCACTTTGGGAAAAACGGAAATAAACATTTTCTCGGCTCATCAGTACGAAACTAAATCTTGAAACGGATCACTTAACTGAATCGAATAAAAAATAGATGGATTCTTCAAGTAATTCTTACACTAAATAAATCGTACGAGCGGCGATTTATATCGAGGGATATAATCTACAATGACTTGGCTACGATGAACTAACATCTGTGATAAGGCTATTACAATGCGGTGTTTCTATAGATGTCCAAATGATAGGATTTGGATATGTAAAAGAAATCCGTTATACACTTCGTAGCGTGCTGAATTATGCAGTCTGACAATAATTATAAAAACAACAACAAAAAAACATGAAGAAACAGAATCGGAAAAAGAAACCCAAAGCAGCCTGCGTTATTATTATTTGTAACTGTTGCTAAATAAATTACTTGACCCGTTAGATAAACTCACGCGAGGCCCATTTGGAAATATAGTTTAATAATAAACGACAGCCACGCGTGTTGAAGCTAATTAGGCTGAATACGAGTTCTACTGCATACTTGAAAACGACATCTTTGTACGTACAGAGAGTACAGGGTGGCGCAAAATTAACTTAACAATCTATTATCGCTATAACTTTAGAACGAGATGTAATCAATCACCTATCTGAACGGTGAAAGAAAGTATGGTTCTTGAAAATATTTTACATCATACGTGAAAAATAATATCAGCTGAATGACCACCCCCCGTATTTGGTTCACAAAAATTGTGCACTTTTCACGGAGTCTTTCATTAAGTTTCCCAGTATTTCACGAGATAGTGCAGCTTTATGGTAGCCTCTATGGTTTGACAGTTTATCGGCATACACTTCATCCTCGAGTCACCAATTCTGAGACATAAACAATTCCCCACAATCCTACTTTTTGTGACCGTTAAGATGGTTCATTCATTACATTTCGTTCTAAAGCTACAGACAAAATAAATTGTAAGGTAATTTTGTGCCACCCTATATTTACATACATATAATTGAAAGGCTCCGGGAAATGTGATGAACCACAATTTTTTTTCTTTCAAAAATCACACTTTTAGATATAGGTAGGTTATAGTTAAGTATATAACTGTCCCTCAGTACTGTTTCTAGCTTATTACTTTACCACTTCCTGGATTTTCCAGAAAATGGTAGCATAATGTAGAGAATCGCCCTGTTGCTCAGTATGGTGTTACTCACCAGAAAAACGGCTCTTATGAACAACTTCAAAAATGAGACTCATTATTATATTGCCCAAAGTTCTTTAATTGTACCGATTAATGTATAAGAGTATAATATGTATTTTTTTTCAAAATATAAATTTTCACATACAATATTGATTTTTACATATGCATGTTTACTGTTAGACTGCATGTATACGTATCTTGTTCTATAAAAAAAATTTAAAACAGCAAAGAACTCACACAAGTGGAGATATTACACCGTATGACCGGTTGAAAGCGAATCCGCGTAAACCGGGGGAGGAGGAGTGGTTAAAAAAAAGAGTTACCTGTATACAAAACCGTCTGCAAACTTTTTTTTTATAAAAAAAACTCGGGTTTCGAGCACCCCTATTTATTTCCCCCCTCTTTTGAACTTCGGAAAAAAGTTCATTGCCCCTACCCACAGGTAGTGTCAGGTTACTACCCGCACTACTATATACCTGTGTCAACAGGTGAGGTGCTTCACAGTTCCTGTATTGTTTTCATTTCTTTTCCTCGTCAATGTCTATCAAACTATAAACAAATCTCCTTGTGCTAAATCTGGACACAAAACATTTCCCGATACATGAATTTTACATTACGTCATAATTATATAAACAGGAAAAAGTCAACTTCCAATAAGAAGACCTATCAATCGTGTTAAAGAGTACATTAGTATTATTGGGTTTTGGATATGGTGTGCAGAATTTTCATCAAAAAAATACATAATCCGGAGATAATAAGGTTCTTAAGCTTTATCTCTAAATACACAATGGCCAACTCGTTATAATAGGTCCAATTCTTCTGTTGTTATTCATACTGACCAGGAAAAAAATATTTCAACTCAAGTAGAACGCACTTTTAAAAAATAAAAATAATAATGAAAATAAAATAAAACAACGCAACTAGCTATTCTTTAAAATCAATACTGTTGTATTGAGAGGTTCAAAGTAAAACAATGAAGTTCGTGCGACCTCTTGTCCTACATAAGGTTATTGGCAATTCTCTGTCGAATCATCAGCATCCTTCATTGGCAACGCCCAACACCCCCAACAATAATTAACATACTGTGATAAATAACAATTGACATGCTTCGGGCAACACTTATACTCATTATATATATGTTTATATGCAACTTGGGTTTCAAAAAAAATATATATATATATTTCATAAAATGAAAAAAATAAATCGGTATCCGCGTTATCTAATCGATTTTTGTTGAGTGACTTCCTTATGGCAATAGTAATTGATGTACATAGTAATTGACAACGTTAGATTGCAAAGAGAAAATTTGATCAGATAAATAAGCAACTTTTTTTTATACATTTACCCAAAAAAAATAATAAATAACAACATTAAAGTAAAAGGTTTTCCGTGATTGTTTAGTATAGTGTCTTGTTGTATTTTTTGTAATTTATTTCTTTTTTGCTAGTCATACAACTTTGACAATGTTGACGAGGAAGAAAAATTGCTTTAAAATCTGATTAGATTCAGTTGAAAATCTGGTACTGTAATTATATATACGGTTATATAAAATTATACTACAATAGTAATTACAAGTATGAAAATTATAACAACAAGGTAGATAAATAGTTAATAGTTATAAATAGTTAAATTATAACAAGGTAGAAAAATACATAAAATGTGTAAAGTAGATACAATGGAATCCGGTTATTGTGATCACTTTGGGACCGATGTTCTTTAATAACAATAACCGGTCGATATCATAAAACAATGAAAATGAAACAATTAAACAGTGTTTTGGGACTGACTGACAATAGCCGATTGATAACGTTCTTTCACATGTATCGAAAATTGCTTATATCGAACTTATCAAGTGGTGACAGCTAGGTAGGTAAGTACTTGAGGTTTAACGAAGTCACCGACTGGCTTTTACAGCTATGTCATTTGGCCCTCAAACTTTATTTAAATTAGAAGTACAGAAATGATGATGAGATGGGGATGATAAACATGGAACAGGGTTTTATGATGCAGGAGGAAACAGGAGAACTCCGAGAAAACCCGCCCCCGTGGTGAAGTGGTGACAATTAGTAACTTGTGCGCACCACGGCACACAATCGCATAACATCGAAAACATTTTCACGAGCATTTGGGAGGATTTCACACGTTGCACATTAGTGAAATCGCATATAAGCGAAAAATTTTTGTATAACAATTTAACCCGTTTAAGACGTCGAATTTAACGCTTCGTCTCCTAAAAATCACATTAAACAGATTTCATTCCATATACTGTACAGTGGAATCCGGTTATTGTGATCATTTTGGGACAACTGCTTTTTGATAAACAATAACCAGATGCTGACATTAAACAGCGTTTTGTGAACGACTGATTTTGATAATAAGAAGGTTAATATATTATCCCTATCCGTGATCATAATAACCGAATTCCACTGTATTACACTTTATATACAGTATGTATATCGTACTGTATATACACGGTGTATGTACACGAACACATGTTTATTTCTGAACAGAAGTCAATGTGATACGCAACGAAACGGGTGGAATTGATGATGGCACTTCGGGGAGAAAACTTAAAAACGAAGTATAAAGGGTGACCATAAACTAAAAGAAGAAAATAAAAACCTCGCAATTCTTGCAGACAGAACTCTTTCCAAGAAAACAAATAACAAAAGACCAAAAAAACATTAAAGGCAATACTACATCGTTTCAACAACAACAAAAAAGTCCAATGTCCACACCAAAGTGTTCGTCCCATTTCATCCACCTGACCCTTTTCTCATTTACTTTTCTCTTTTTATTACAGTTGTATTTCCTAGTCGCCACAAGACTATATGGTACCATGGACCTCTCACAAACAAAACAAAACAACAACAACTAGCCTATTTCTGGAAACGGGGAGCAAAAGTTGTTATGTCAAAAATGAGCTAAGATGAGTTGTATCCGAATGACAACAAGGAACCCCTTCCCGAGGGGTCATTTCTTACCTCACGGTTTCATTAAGGGACCTTTCTTACGAGTTCCTTGCCCAGGTCAAAGGGCAAAGAAGTTCGTCGACCAAAATTGGGCAAGTTGCACCAGTGTTGGACAACGCAGACGAGAGAAGAAGAAAAAAGGGAAAGGCTTTTCTACACAATAAGGTACCCCTGAAAATGACCCCCAAACAGGTAAACTCGGGGTGGACAAGGACACGACCCCTGTTGTAGAAAAACAACTTTTCCTCAAGTTTCGTGGGATGGTGTGAAGGTTCTCACACTGTTCTGCACTGTGGAAATTATCGCACCAAAATATCTTGTACTGTATGTATACAGTCTTTCGGTACCATGTGACATAACAACCTAAACATGATGAATGGTTACTGAACTGATAATGTTACGTTTGTCTAATGAACTCGTGTCGAAACCAAAAACACTAAAATACGAACTGTTATTAGCCGTTACCTGAAACTATTTCAATCGTCATTCAAGTGTAATTGCAATACACCATACCACAGTATATTGAATTGGTATTCATTTTTATACTCTGTACATCAGTTTTACTTGTGAGTGAGTGAGTGTGAGTGAGCTGAAAATTGAACGTATTCTGCCATCTACAGTTGTTGTTGTTTATTGCAGTTGAAATAACCAATATATGTACAAAAAGAAGGCTAAATTAATAAAATATGGTGATACAGTTTGCTGTCAAGTTCTTTCAACATCTTATTATCTAGTGTATGATTAGTTGATGCATATTTACGAATTCTGAAAGGTAAAGCATTCCAACTATGATAATTATTGAATGGAAATCTGGATTTTACCTTAAAATGGTTATCAGTCGTTTATTAGAATATACTATATAGTCCTATGTACCAAAAAACGCATAAATTGATTACCGCATTAATACTTCGTAAAAATCGCATAAGTCCAATTTGTAAAAACATATTTAAATAAATAAATCGAAAATTCCAGAAATAAAAAATGGAATAACTCAAAATTCGCATGAACTGAATATCGAATTACTCAAAAACGTCATAAATCAAAATTCGCATAAATCGAAACATGCAGAAATCAAAAATTATATTTTTTTGTATTATGCATTTACATACACACAGTATATCTGTAATGACAGTATTACTTAATTATATAAGAGTATGCTTAAAAAGCATTTTGATGTAGGTCTACGTGTTTGAACCCAGCCAAGAATACTAACTTAAGTCCGTTCCATATACCTTATCGTACAGGGTGAACCGTACAAACTTTGGATAAACGTTCTAGAGATCTAAACAAGAAGAAAAAGTCCTATAAACATGGGATTGGATACTGTCACTAATGAAGTTCTGACGGTTCAAAGTTTGCTTGCAATGGGAACAAGAAGCTATAGGCGATTTACGTGCCACTTTTGCCGTTTATTGCAGGCAAATTTCGAATTGTCGTAACTCCAGAAGCAAGGTTTCTAACCCATGTTCATGAGACATTTTATGTTTGTCTATGTCCCTGGTAATTAGTCCCCAAGTTTGTACAGGATCATTCAGATTCACCCTGTATATCAATATTAATACAAATTAAACTATATAGCATACTACATCATGTACTAATTCTATACTTATTTAATTTCCTTTTTTTTATATCCACTTATAGTATAATACCTGTACATGTAAAATTCACAACGAATATCTGGCAATATTCGCAAGAGACGTTAAACAAAAAATCACGTGTAACTTTCCCTGACCCTCAATGATTCGACCCCATAGACCTGTATCCCATCACTTATGTATGTGTATGTGCAAATATATGTATGTATATAAAACACCTTCCAAAAAACTACTCATTTGCTGGAAGGGACAACCTCTTCAAAGGTCACATAAGAAAAGATAAAAAAAAGAGACACTCTTTATAATGGATAGCATGATGAGAGTTCCTTTGAGCTATTCGAACCCACGGTTTTCATGAGACCCAGCGAAAGAGAAAAAAAAAGTGAATAGGGGGGATAAAATAGTTTTTAATCTTGGGGTAAAGAATTCCTCCCAGAGGCTGTCAGAATCGGCCATCCACGTGCATTTTATCCCCCATCAGAATAATGGGGATGGGTTGAATAGCAAAAAAAAAACTGTATGCAGTACTAGTATAAGTACCCTCTTCCGGGGTTCGAATACGTTCAATGACCCCGATCGATTGATTAGAAAGAGCGAAGCTTTAATATGACAACACAACATCATCGTATATGATGACAAAAATTAATGATTCTACAAAACGAGTGCGATGTTTACGTTATGTTACAGAAGAAGAAATAAAGTACACTATATAAACCTTCGGATTTTTTGGAGGGGACATCGTTCGACGTTACAAAAAATAAAATAGTAAAACTAATTTAAAAATCAAGTACATTAAAAATGTTTTTCAGAATACTCTTTATATAGGCTACTGTCATATACAAATATACTGTATATACAAACATGATGCAAAAAATTCATTTTTTATGTTTTGCATGTTTCCATCTATGAGAATTTCGATTTGTGCGAATTTAAAATTATGCGATCGTTGAGTAATTCGATATTTAATTAATGCGAGTTTTGAATAATTAGATTTTATGGTTTCTGCAAATTTCTTAAATTTTATTTTATATGCATTTTTTTTACATTAGACTTATGCGGTTTTTGATTGATTCGAATGACTGCGGTTCTCGTTTATGCGTTTTTTGGTACATAGGACTACACAGTATATTCTCATAAACGGCTGTAGATGGTATATAGTATACGTTCAATTTCCAGCTCACTCACAAAGTAACTCACAAGTGAAGCTAATATAAAGCGTATAAAAAAAATTCTATAAAAAAATAAGCTCAACTTAAAATATAGTATATGAAACATACTTTTTCTCATACATCACATATTTCTGTGAAATAAGTTAAAATATAAATCACAACATGAATTCTTTATTCAAAAGAACATGTGCCATGAACGTCTCCGTCTACCTGTCACAAAGACCATACATAATACACACACAAAAATATACACAACATCTGTGAGTAAAAGAACCTGTTCGTGTTTTCTCATTGTACGATGCAAAAAAAAAACCTACCCCTGAAAACATTTCTAATCCTCAGTCTCCCGACCTTTATAATGAATAGCATGCACACACATACATACAAAAAATATAAGATGCATATCTTTATGAACGTACCCCTAGACCCCTCAGGCTACTCAAAAATCTCTTAAACAGTTTTACAAAAAAAAAGTTGAGGGTTGTTCACCGCCATTTGATTTGGTTGCTCATTTCCGGGTCCTAGGTGGAGGAGAGTGATAGACTTTGCCATGGGTTCCGGCATTACTACCCTCATCCGAGGTCACCAACCTCGAGTCTACCCCGGGGGTCAGAGTGCCCCCAGAATAATAATAATAATAATAATAATAAAATACCAACCACGACTTGTCAGTGGGGAAAGAATAAATATATATGTATAAATATATATATATAAAAGGACCCTACGTGAGATAAAAAGAACGGTGTAAAATACCGTAGGAGTTTTGCACAGGTGAGATAAGTTCTCTGACACAGGTGGG
>JAQIWH010003313.1:0-20481 GCA_034695005.1 Cryptops parisi | reverse complement strand
ACAAATGACACATTTGAAACATCCGAATTTCAAAGTCTCGTCACTCGCGTAATTTTGCGAGTTTCGAGGATCCGATTGCACAGAAATGTCATTCGTGATGCAGGCAACACGCCTGCAAAGTTTAAGCCGAATTTATTTTTTATCAAAATTCGACCAAAAAGAGGGGCTATAGTCTTTGCTTTTTAATTAATTTTCATCAAAAATCCAAAGTCCTCAGAAATCGTTTATTCTTGGCATACTGCATCTTTGAAGCACGCTGAACAGGACTGTGCAATTTATAGCTCGATATTCACAAAACTCTCAAAGTTATGGCACTTTTACGTTTGAACAAATGACACTTTTGAAACGTCCGAATTTCAATGTCTCGTAACTCGCGTAATTTTGCAAGTTTCAAAGGTCCGATTGCACAGAAATGTTATTCATGGTGCACCTAACACGCCTGCAAAGTTTAATCCGAATTTATGTTCATAAAAAATCGATTGCTTTTTAATTAATTTTCTTCGAAAATCCTTGGTGTTTTTTTTGACAAAATGTCACAATTTTCCAGAAATCGTTCAAACTTCACATACTGCATCTCTGAAGCACGCTAAACACGCATGTGCAATTTGTAGCTCGATATAACTCGCGTAATCTTCCGAATTTCGCGGGTCCGATTGCGCAGAGATGTTACTCGTGAAGCAGGCCTGCCAAGTTTAAGCCAAATCTATTTTTCATCAAAAATCGACAAAAACCTCTAAGGCCATACTTTTTAATTAATTTGGACAAAAAAATCACAATTTTTCAGAAATCTTGAACCTTCACATACAGCATGTTCGAAGCACGGTGAACACGCCTGTGCAATTTTTAGCTGTGCAAATTTAATTTACCATGTCATTAGTTATTACAGCTTATGAAGTTCACTGTTGTAATTTTAATTTGCCTTACGTTATGCCAACAATGAAGATGACGCTGACGCAACTTAATAAACTAAGATGCTTATTAATATTAATAAAGTGATGATTACATACAGATACAATATATCCGTATATCACAGTATATAAAGAGTAAGCTGTAATGCCTAAAAAGCATTTTTAATGTACCGGTACTGTACTTGTTTTTCAAAACAAAACAATTTTACTCTGTCAACTTTGACTCGCGCGCGTTTTCTCCACTCCTTTGCGCATGCGTCATAATCATCATTGAAAAGCAGTGCCTCCTTGTAAAAAAATAAGGCGTTTCATGTTTCGTAGCAGTCGTAGAGAGTGCTTAACTGCGCATGTCACATAACGTCACTTACTTCCTGTCTTTTTTTTTTCTCTCTCATTAACGGCCGCCATCTTACAACGTTGAGTTGCTGCTGTTGCTGACCACGCTTTTGTGCCGCTCGTGCTCTAGATCAGGCGAAGAAAATGGGACACCAAAACATTTGGTACTCGCATCCTCGTAAATATGGACAGGGATCTCGAAGCTGGTGAGTTAGATTTCTGCTCAGTCGGAAAACACATTGATCGTCGTTTTCCCTCATGCATACATGGCGGCATAATGGAAGAGGATAGATCGCTTATGGAACCCTAAAAAAAATGAGACACGTGGTTTGAGCTTCTAACTAAAACTAGTTTCGAACACAATGAAATCCAATAAATTCGTTTTGTTCAATAATCGAGGGGTGTTGTGTTGGTGTAATGAATCGAAATATTAGTCGTAAAAAATGTAGCCTGTATTGAAATTGTACTAACTCAACGTTGCATTGAGTCAATGGTGGTTGGTTTAGTGTTAATGCTAAACCTTGAACAACCTAAATTTCCTTGCAACAAAAGTCCTTTTATTCGTGCAATGTTTTTTGTCAAATTTTTTCATGCCGATCATAACAATTGTAAAATACAACTAATGACTATAGTATTACGCTTTGTACTGATTGGTTTTCTTTCATCTACCTAGTCGGGTGTGTGCTAATCACCATGGTCTGATTCGCAAATATGGCCTCAACATGTGCAGGAGATGCTTCAGGCAGTACGCAGAAGACATTGGATTCAAAAAGGTAACGTTATTGTTTTTAATGAATTATTGAAAAATACTCCAAATTCATTTTTAACGAGATCGTGTATTTTTTTTTTGCAGCTGGACTAAGAAGTGAAACGACATAGAAGACATGTAATAGGAAGAAATGTGTTTGTAATACATCGAGTCTTATTGGAAACATGTTGACTTTTTGGCTATTGTCAATCATTTTGTGATATAAACAACTGTTGAAAGTCCAATTGAATTTTGTGGCTTTTTTAAAATTCTCACTTCTATAACCCAACCTAGTTTTTTTTTGGTAATTCATTACCCGTCGACAAAAATCTTAAAAGGAAAATACTCGCCTTATTGACGTGGTAGAACTTCAAATCATTCCTTGGAGATTTTTTTGTTACTTGTGGATCAGGTGTCCATCCTGCTTGTGGTGCTGGTTGCTAGGTTCGGTCAGTTAAACAAAAAACAATAGGAATCATTACTGATTCAATTATACGTTTTTTGTTTAAATGATCTAACCTACAAAACAGTGATTTAAAGTGCCAAAAGTTGGATGGGCAACTAAGGTGCCAGATTTTTTGCTGGTGATGTTATTGTTTGAATTGAATTCAGACTACAACACCTTGGCATTAGGAAATTGATAATTGGAATGATTTTGTTTGAAGAAATAGGATTTGAATGAAAAAACTCAACCCACCTTATTTTACTAGTTTGAACACTATAGACAAAATATGGACAGGTAGGTATATGATGAAGAGGCACATTAACTATTTCGTATGATGCCTATAGGTGTGTGCGAATTTCAATTGTGTTAATTGATATACTAGTTGCTTGGGGTATAGGAAAGATAAAACTGTTCGGAATGTTGTCTCAGTAAGCTAATGTTATTCAAAATTTTGAATTGCATTTCATCAAGGTGAGGAATTTTTGCCAATGATTAAAGAAAACCTGTTACTGAGAACTATTTTACTTGTGATTTCCAAAAGTCAAACCTTTTTTTTTTTTTTTTACCCAGAGAAAATCGGGTAGAATCCCAATGAGGCAAATTAAGTGTTTTGGGCTTACTTTTATTTCGGCTTGTTCAATGGAAATTCTTTGATACTAAATTTTTCAAAAAAGACCAAACTTCTTATTAGTAACTTCTCCCGAACAAAGTGTAGTGTGCGGGTTTCTTTGTGCACTCGGGATGAATGCAACGATCCTGAGGGAGGATCTTGCGGTTTGAATCCTTGAAAGGGATGCACAAGCTCTTTGCTCCCATTGCTGGCCCCTGGGCTTCACCACCAGCTCCTGCATCTTCCCTGTAAAAACAAAATTTTATACACCATCAATAGACGTTGTGCCATAATTCAGACTACAGGCCTTATTATATTATTGACATTACTTGGCACTGTCTTTCTTGATGCGGTCTTCGCATGCTGTATCTCCGCAGAACCTTGCCAGGATGAGGTATTTCTTGTCCAATTTTGCGGTAAAATCGGACCAGTCGGAACACTCGCAGTAATGATCTTCAAAGCCTTTCTTGGCTCTAAACGGACAAAAACCATAATCAGAACCATTCAGGTGGTGTTTCAAACAAACGTTGAAGAGAAACGATTGTTTACCTATTAAACATGGACTCGTGGATGTTGTCCAAAAGATTTTTCATTTCGTGACAAACATCGCCATCCTTGAAGGTGAGTTTTTGACCAGTGTCTCTTCTTACAGCAACGAGCTCGTTGTTTTGCATGTCTTTGGGTCCCAGTTCTATTCTCACTGGCACACCCTAACAAGATGATGATCAACGTGCTGTGACTACTTGGGTCAAAATTGAATCGAACTGATTCTCACGGTGAAACCAACCTTCAGTTCCCAGTGATTGAATTTCCATCCTGGAGAGTAGTTGTCACGGTAATCGCCCTTGCAGCGAATGTTGGCTTTGACCAAGCGCTGTTCGTATTCTTCACATTTCTTAAGCAGTGCATTGCGCTTATCCTCTGGCAAGTTGACTGTTATACCACAAGGAATGATAATGGCCTGCAATAAATACATTTCATAGGTGAACTCGTTTATGCTTGGGTGTTCCATAATTCACTACTGCAAAATTGAAAAGTTATAGTGAAAACAAATGGGGTGATGCGTTACGGGACACCCAAGTATTTCGAAAAAGGCAAAACAAGATAATCAAAGCAATTACCTGAATGCTAGCTACTCTTGGCGGAAGTACTAAGCCAGTGTTGTCGGCATGTATCATGACCATAGCACCGATGCTTCGAGTGGAAAGACCCCACGAATTCTGGTGAACAAACTTTTTCTCACTCGTGTCGGGATCTTCGTATAAAATTTCAAACATCTTTGAAAAATTCTGCCCCAAGTAGTGAGATGTGGCACCCTGTGGACAGAGTCATGATGAGTTTAATAGTGAATGTAAAATAAATAAATGAATGAATGATAAAATTAAAAGCATAATTCAACAGGAAATAAAGACTGAATTTACCTGCAAACCTCGACCGCTAGCAGGCACGTAGGCTTCAACGGTCGTTGTGAAGTCACCACCAGCAAATTTCTCTTTCTCGGTTTTTTTCCCTTCCACGACAGGAATGGCGAGTAGTTCTTCGTAGACTCTTCTGTAAAGTTCCAAAATCTGGAATACCTGTCAAAAAGAAAGACGGGTTGAAACCACTTTTTTTCCTTCATCTCGAGAAATTTGAAAAGCTCTAGTTTCGCTACTTCAGCCTCGGCTTCCTCCTGAGTGGCGTGAGCGGTGTGACCTTCTTGCCAAAGAAATTCTCTCGTTCTTAAAAATGGCTGCGGGTGCTTGAACTCCCATCTCTAATCAAAACAGAAACAAGTAGATTAACAAATGGTTTTAAGAAATACCCTTTATACATAAGTTTATGCGAATTTAGATATTTATTCGAGTTTTGAGTTAATTCCATTTTCGATTTCTACAAGTGTCGATTTATGCGAATTTAGATTAATGCTATCTTTGAGCAACATGATATTTGATTTAGACGAGTTTTGAACAATTCCATTTTTTGATTTGTGCGTTGTTACATTGGACTTGTGTGGTTTTCGATTCATGCAATTTTCACTTTATGCAATTTTTGGTCTATTAGATTAGACTGTACAGCATATCATATCATATCATTATAAACGTCTGTAGATGCCAGTACACGTTCAATACCGTACCCACTCACAAGTGAAGTTCATATAAAGCTTATGAAAAATGCATACACAGTTTCAATGAAAAATTAAAATAACTGCGTGCGACCAGGGATGATGATGATAAAATTTCACCAATAATTAACTATCTTACCACAACATTGCACCACTGGTTCAGCTTGAGTGGAAGATCCCTGTGAGACTTGATCCATTTTGAGTAGGATGGATACATGACCGTTTCACTTGTGGGACGAATGGCTATGGGTTCAGCCATATCCGAGTCGCCTGACTTGGTAACCCAAGCAACCTTCAAAAAAATAATAATAATAAACATGAGGCACCAAAATGGAAACAAACAAAAAATTGAATCTACCGTTTTAAAGCTATCTCACCTCGGGAGAAAAATCAGCTACGTGAGTCTTTTCCTTTTCCAAAGCCCCACGCGAAACAAACATCGGAAAATAGCAATTCTGCACGCCAAGTCTACGAATTTCACCGTCGAAAAAATCCTTGATGGCTTCCCAGATGGCAAATGACCACGGGCGTAAAATATAACAGCCGCTGACATCGTAATATTCAATCATTTCCGATTTGGTGATAACCTGAAATCGACACATGTTACAACTTGTAACAAAAAGTCTGGAATAAAATGAAGAGCCTGGTGTAAAAGTCTGGTGTTTAGTAGCATTTTCGTCTAAAAAAAAATACCTAGAAGCATTTTCAAATCTATTAGGTAAAAGTTTACCTTCCTAAAGCATGATTTTGAGTAAAACAACACATGTGCAAAGATGTTAGTGCAAGAAGTGTGAAGTAGCCCATAGACAGCAATGCAAGTTCAGATCTTTAAACGCAATTTCTTCAAAATTGTAAAAATGTTACATAACACCCTTTTGCACCAGGCCCTTCAAATAGGTCACAGCATTTAGCACATCTTAAAGTTTTTCAACTAACCTGTGAATACCATTCGCTCAAGTTTTCTTCCTTGGCAGCCTCTAGTCCAAGTCTAAACAGTGAAAAGTTTAGTTTGCAAAAAAATTTCAAATCAACTAGACCACAAACTAACAGCCAAATAATTAGTACCTCGTTTGTTTCTTTGCTTGTTGAGCTTCCGCCACACCTTTCGATTTGGGGTCCGTTTTTGCCTCGCTTTTCGTTTCTGGCGAGGGTTCCTTCCTTTTCTCTTGTTTGTTTGACTTTTGCTTCCCTTTCTTTCCTCCGCTCGCTGCCAAATCGACTCCCGTTAAATCCTTGTAGCTGGATTTCAACATTAGCAATGTGCTAACAGCTGCGTCTACTTCAGACTGAAATAAAATCACATGTATAACATCGCTTTACCAATTCGTATGAAAGATGTTGTATGTGTTACGTTGTGTGTCTTTCTTTCCTTGATTTACGTGTAACAAATTGCAAAAAATAAACTACAAATCAATATTTACTTTTGATGCAGCACTGCCTTTCAACTGTCGTACGAGTTCACCTTGGGTGTCGATTTCAGCTTTCAATTTCATGGCCTCGGGCGATTCCGCGGTAGGTTTTCCAGCTGATTCACCCGGCGAAGCGCTTTTGCAAGGCGCTTCCTCTTTGCTGGCAGATTTTGTTACTGGAGTCGGTGCTGCACTAGTTGCTGAAGGTGACCAATCTTTGCCAGTTGCACTTTTATAGCTTGCTTTCAAGCTTAATAAAACCTAAAAAATATATACATATACAAAAATTTAATTGGGTTCTCATTAGTAAATGAATATTAATTTTCTTATAAAAGTGAGAGTAAGTTCGAAACAACTTACTTTTACTTCTTCGTCAATTTGTGGTTTGGGCGCCTTTGAAGCCTTCAAGGCTCTAACTTTCTCACCCTGGTTTTTAATCTGGGCGTCGATCTCGAAAGCATCCATTTTAGCAACGGAATCAGCAGCCTGGGAAGTATTCGGTTTCGTTGCCGCACTAGGGGTTCCGCTCATCGCCGACGGCTGCCAGTCTTTACCGGTAAGATTTTTAAAACTCACCTTAAGACCCAGCAACACCTTCAAATAGAAAGCACGATCCAATTTTATACAAGAATTGAGAATAAAACTAATCTCGCGTGCAACCGAGAAAAATTCGATTTACTTTCACTTCCTCATCGATTTGCGGTTTCGGAGCCTTCGATATTTTCAATCCACGAACTTTACTTCCCTGTCTTTGGATTTGTTCGTTAAGAGTAGCAGCGTCGCCTCCAGCTGAAGGTGCCGATTCGTCCTGAGGCGATTTCTCAGCGCTTTTCCCTAAAGCACTTCGAGCGACCTGAACAATAAAAAAGGTTTTTTAATTTAGTGCAAAGACACAAAATTTGAAATTTATTAATATTAAAATTCATGCTTGCCTCTTTAGTACTGATTTCTTTTTCCTTGGTTGAATGGCCATCGGGAATGTAAAATAGGATGAGTGGGCTTTCTCGACTGGAATACCGACTACAGAAAAGTGTGTCAAGAGCAAAGTTCAACACATGAAATAAAATTGTATATTTAATATCACCGTATTTTCACAAATATAAGATGCGTCTTATGCAAAATTTTACATGAGGCTGCGTTTTATATTCGTGGGCGTTTTATGCAAGTTATAATAAACAACTAGGCACAATGAAAAAGCATTACTTATTATGTTACTGGTGAAATATAAAGAAATATATGAATGAGTTATATTATTTGGAGTCTTCAGTATCTTCCACTGTCTTTATTAAAAAACACATTACATTAGAGCCAATCACAGTTTAAGTTTCATTGTTCAGTAAGCTGTTTCTTAGGTATATCTCATGGGTGCATCTTATAGGCTATGTTCACGAACACTTTTTGCTAAAAACGCTCATAAATGTCCAAATATAGTCAATGACCAATATAGGTTATATGTAAATTAAACAGACTATCTTTGGACGTTTATGAGCATTTTCAGCGAAAAAGCGTCCGACGTCAACAGTCATAATCGGGGTGCATCCTACATAATTCCTTTTTCACTCAAACCTCTAAAAGTCGCGTCATCTATTCAAGTGCATCTCATATTCCCAAAAAACAAGGTACATTTAAATTGAACAATCTACATCATTGTACATCTTAATTTCTGGATCGATGAGCTTACCTTAAAGGTTCATATGGCGAATCACAAATGTAAAATCCTTTTCTTTGAAGTTGAATGATATCAGACTTTTGGACATTGGCTAGTTCGTGTTCGCCAAGCATCAAAATTTCATGCTAGTGAAGAAATAATTTGGATTCATCATCAACAACAACAACAACAGCCAGTGTACAAGTGTTAGTCGTTAGTAAGATACAATTTCTAGGATATGGAAAATGCATAGTTCTCTGAAACCTATGAAATGTATGGTGATAGGCTTACCCTTGTATTTGTTCCAATAAAAGACTTGAAATCTTCTTCCTTATCCAAAACGGCCTTAGTGATGAGGTGATCGAAATACACACAAATGCAGGGGATTTTCGGTGATTCCTTTGCGCTTGAAATCCATGTCAGCTTAAGTGTCTTTTTATAATCCTTGTTATCAAGATCGAGCTTCGCGTTCACTGAAGTGACCTTTCCGTCCGAATTTCTGAAACATTAAATCGTCAACAAATCCAATGTGAATATTGCTGAACATAAACCAAACGTCATGTAAACTATTCTTAAGAATTGATGACATAACAAAAATATCCATACCTCTCAATCTTGGTTATCAATAAATTGCCCCAATTGATGAACGTTGCATTTTCACCCTCTTTCAGCAGTTCGGCGTCAGCACCTTCAATAAGAATCTCAGGACCGACGCAAATTTCTTTTGTTCCAACATCTGAATTCTACAAATATTAACATGACAAAGCTCAGTGAGTGAAATTATTCACTTATGACATTCAGGAAATTACTATTTTTTTTTTGGGGGGGGGGGGCATTTAATTCGCAAACTTGTATACAAAGAACCTGTATAAATCAAGAACTTCCTGTTTATCATAAAAAAGATCTTCTACCCGATCTCAGATTTATGAAAATGAGAATCTGAAACTGTATAATGTACTAAACTAAACTGATATTTCAATGAAAAATCTGGCATAGCCTATTTACATCAGGGCCTCCTCAACGATGCTAAATTAAAAAGCTGAAATCGCTAAAAAAGTTAAAAGTTTGAGTTAGTTACTTACTTTAGGATGCTTCGCAACGGTAAGTTTCTCCAGAGATGCTTTTTCCACATTAACTGTAACCAAATAATCTTTCTCCAACGCAGTGTATCTAGGAGCAGTGGGGTCGATAACCTGGAAAAATTATCAACGTTGAATACTATATTTTTTTATTTATAAAACAATAACCAAATAAGATACAGTAAAGTCTCTGTAATCCGACATCTATCGGACCAGCGGGTGTCAAATTATTGCAGATTACTGGATTTTGGGAACAAATCATGTTAATTAATGATAAACCAAATTAGCAAAACCAATCACACAATACAGAACACTGTAGTACAAAGTACCAAAAGAACAAAAAATATAGCTACAGCAGTTAGTTATTAAGTTCATCTTCACTCTCACATTGCACACAAAACTTGTCGATTGTTTTTGTTTGTTTGTTTTTAAAGTTTCATGTATCGACCTGCCACCTGCAGTGTTAGATTACTGGGCATGTCGAACTAGCGAGGTGTCTGACTATATAGAGACTCACTGTATTAATAAGATGTTAGGCAAACAAAAACTGAACATTGTTCTGAAATTACCTTCTTGTTGAAGGCCCAAATTTTATCCCATTCCATGTTGACAACATGACGAGAACCACCCTACAGTAATAACATAATTAAATCAATGAAAAACAATTCTCACAAGCCCTCTCATTTTATGTAATCTACCTGAGCAATGATAAATTGCTTCAATCCATCGACTGTCATTCCATGACGTAAAATTCCACGCACAGTTGGAAACCGAGGATCATCCCTTCAAGAATAATGACCCATGTTAGATTTGAATCGCAACTGAGTCATACCGTATAAATAATATTGCTCCAACATTCAATAACAAACAATTTAACAACAAAACAAAATTTGTTAGGTACTACTTAATTTATGGGTTAGTCAGTTTAAAAAACGTTGAATACTTGCCATCCATCAACAAGACCCTCATCAACAAACCACGTGAGCTTCCGCTTGGATAAAACGGTATTCGTCATGTTCAAACGACTATACTCCCAGATGTGTGGTTTTCGAAGTTGCAACTGATCGAGGAACCAGTAAAACTGTTCATCTCTGTCGTGGTATTCAGTTGTACGAAGCGAATGTGTAACCCCCTCGATACTGTCCACAATAGGGCAAGCAAAGTCATACGTAGGATAAACGCTGAAATAAATAAAATTAAAAATAGCAAATGAACTTATTTGATCATCAATTAATCTCAATATCAATAATATACGGTTGTAACAATAAAGACTATAAACTCTACAGGGTGTTTCTGAAAGGTCTAATCAAACTTTAAAACACAGATCCTATGCAACAAACCAATGCAAAAGGTCTGGAAATGCATATTCATTTGCAGACCTACAACTTTTACGAGAGGCCTATGGAATGACGTGACTTCACCCTGTGTTATCTGGGAAGGTGTTCCTTTGAGAAACACTTTGTATATTGACCACAACCAACATGATTCAAGTTTCGTGACATCTTAAAATAATGCCAAAAAAATTAAAAAACTAAACGTACCAATATTTATCCTTTGTACGAGCATGCGGAACAGTTTTGCATCGGTAAATAGTTGGATCTCTCATGCACCCATTGACAGACTGCATGTCGATTTTAGCCCGAATACAACATTTTTGTCCATGTTCGGTCCCACGTTTCATTTCCTCCCACATCTGCATGTTGTGTTTTATGACTGGCAAATAAATAAATAAATAAATAAAACAAATAAATAAATAAAATAAACCAAACAATAAACAATGTTCATATGAAAAATTAAATCAGCTGATCATTTCCCAATGAACTTACTGTTATTCCTATTCTTGGAATCTTTCCTTTGTTCGCGTTCTTGTTTCATCAATTCCGCATCTGTGTCATCGGCATAGGCTTTGCCTTGGCGTAACAACTGTTCGCAATAGCTTAGGATGATGTCAAAATAGTCAGACGTAAATGAAAATTTGTCTGGCTTGATTTCCAAAAGTTCCAAATCTTCAAGAATAACCTTTGAAAAATTAATAGGTAGGCTTACATTCTCTTCACTAGAGTCACCAATTACACAAAGTATCATACTAAAATGTAAATGTACCTTCTCAAAATCAGTCTTTTCTTTTTCAGGGTTAGTATCATCGAAACGCATGATAAGTTTTCCGTTAAACATTATCTGATAATATTGATTCAACAAGGCAGCTTTGGCGTGGCCAATATGCAGATAACTGTACAAATTTTTTTTTTTATATAATTATTATTAATTAGTAGTAGTCCCACAAAAATTATCAACAAAGTGTAATTTAAGGCCATGTTTTTCTACATACCCACTGGCTTCAGGTGGAAACCTTACGACAACTTTCCCCATTTCAGCTCCCGGTAAATCGACAAACTTCCCGACATCTTTATTTGGTCCTTTTTTGTTGGTTGTGGGAATTCTTACGGACGATTTCGAAGCCACCACTTGAAGAACTTGTTGGAATTCATCTTGCTCTTCCAAGAATTTGTACCAGCGTAACAAATTGGAGGGAATGCTCTTTTCTTCCAATGCAGTTTGCCACAAGTTGTTTGCTGTTGACAATTACCAAGTTACTTAGTTTTTACAACTGTTCATTTTTCATAACTCTATATCAAGTGACGAAAGCATCGTGTATATATACTCACTGTATAATGTTCCCCAAACAACAATGTCAGCCAATGTTATTGTAGATCCGACTAAATAAGTCACAGGAGCAAGAACTTTGTCCAAGTATGAAATAACTTTAGTTAATTCACATGATTTTGTCATTGGACCAATGCTATAGGACAGCCAGTGATCAACCTAAATAAAATGGAATATTGAAGGGAAAAAAATTGAGTCATTCGCTTCACACTTCTTGTGCTGTTTTTAATGACTAGTTTGAAATTAATTGTTCCGTAAATTAAAATAATTTAGCCCACCTCCGTTTTTTCTAAAATGGTCTTCCCATACAAGTTCTTTTCAGGAGCAAGTCGAGCCAGGTAACGGCCGATGCTGTTTGTTGTATTGAAATCGACATCTCTAAAACACATTAAAAATCATCAATGACTGAAGATGCTGTTAACAAAGGTAGTGTTAAGCACACCATTGGATATTTATATAAATTATGTAGCATTGATAAAAAATATTAATTCCATGCATATCATAGTTCACAAAAAGTAAGAGATAAATTTCAACTTTAAAAAAAATTTCCAACACCAAAAAAATAATTAATTGTTCCATTTCAGAAGTAAATAATATTAAATCTCACTCGTTGATTTTTAACGATGTTGTTGTGTTCCATTCAATTTGAACTGAAATTGGTGAAGGTCCTTTCTTCACAAATTGTGCTGTTATGAGAGCACCTGAAAACAATGACAAAAAAAGTTGGCAACTATTTGACCAGAATAAATACAACGCTCCATGGCTATACCCACAGAGTTTCGGGAGGTGAGTTGTAACCCATGTTATAAGACAATTACTATAACCTAAAATCCCAGCGAACAGTGTATTTAATAATTTCAGGTCATAGTTTGTATAACAAGTACTTAATATTGTATAACAAGTATTTAATATATAATTTCAACTCCAAAAATGGGGATTTCCAACTTTTTTTCATGCCAATGCAATTGAAGAGTTGGGTGGAATAACAAAGTAACTCCAAAAAGTAGTTTTGAGAAAAAAGGGCAAAAAACTTCTGGCACCTTCAAATTTAAGATTAAAAGAAATTTCTACCCGCTGTATATTGATAGAAAGCAAAATTGAACGTCTAAAACGATTCAATATACGCATTTCAAGGAATAACGACGTTAAGTGGATTTACGGTGTTTTTTCCACACACCTCTCAATTTCACTATCAAATAACCAACAATGTTCGTATGGTTTGCTCAGGGTGAAACATCCCTGCAGAATGAAGGTGAACATTGGAAAAAACCGTACGGACTTTTTTGGTTACTGGATGTGTCCTATTTGAACGCTTAAACGTATATTACTATATGGAATATACTATTTAAAAGGTTGACGTTTGTTGTATAATGTTTTTAATTAACTACAATCGTTTCAGCAGCTCTATGCTCATCATTCAATATGGGTTGGCAGACAAACGACCCATTTTCATTCACTTTTGCTCATATCCTATTACGAGCAAGGGTTACCCTTTTGAAGACAAGAAACTTACCGAGCGGTGGGTTATTTTTATTCACCAGTATCGTCAACGCCATCACAAATTAGCAAAGAAAATTATACAAATCGACGTCTGTAGCAATATAAAATTCCTACAAATCTACGGCAATGTGGCACAGCAGCGTGCTCGCTAAAGATGATGACATAAAAAAAAACAACGACAAACGTCATGATCGGCACTTTGTGCTTAAAGCCTCGTCAGAGCCGTCCAATCACAAAAGATCTTCTTAAATGAATTTTGAACTCCAGCGCCCAATCTATCCTCTTATTGGTCAAAATCACTGCTCCATGTGCAAGGCATTAAGCGCGTTTTGTTTTGCATGCAAAATCAACTGAGTTAGAATCGAGTCTCGTAAAGAATGAATAAAAGTAATCATGAGAGTAAAGTTTAGGGTAGACAAATTCCGAAATCATCATTTCGGATAGTTTTAAAGTTTAATTTTTAACGCTTCTTCCCGCTTTGCGTTCAAAGGCGAGATCGACTCGGATATGTTCATCAGAAATGGCGGATGGAGGTGGTGGTGCAAGTGCCGGAGCAGACAAGCTCGGCGTGTCATGTAAATTCTGCGGCACCTCGGCGAACTTGAGGCGTTGTGCACGATGTAAAAGAGCCTACTACTGCAGCCGGGAACACCAAAGACAGCACTGGCACATCCACAGTTCGGAATGTCACGTGCCTTTGAACGAACCCAGGACGCCGCTCACGAGTACAGCGTCGTCGACCTCGTCCTCCTCGAGAAATACGATACCAGAGTCACGTAACAACAATAATGACATTCCAGGAATTCCTCTGACGAACGGTAACAGTTTGACGGGTGGCAGCATTAGTAGTAGTGATAAGAACCGTTCTTCTTCTTCGTCGCAGTGTCGAGGTGGTCTGGTGTCGCCATCCTCCGAGGAACGAACGGCAGGACGAGTGACGACTACCTCCAAGCACCCGGCTCCTTCGACCTCTAGTTTTGTCAATGACACCTCTCTCGAAGGCGGCAACAACAGCCACTTTTCCATCATCACGCGGACTAAGATGAAAATGCACTCCAAACATGCCGAGTACATCCTCAGCAACACACAGCGCATGGAGCGAACGTGTAAACAAATCGCCTACGACTTGAGCACCCAGGGTATCTGTCAGTTCGACCAGTTCCTAGGACCCGAATTGGGATCGGCGATCCTCGAGGAGGTGCAGAAGCTCTACAAGAGCGGGGTGTTCCGCGAGGGACAGTTGGTCAACAACCGAGCCCAAAATGCGGCCGGCAAGATCCGAGGCGACAAGATCGCTTGGATCGGCGAGATCGACGATCGATGCAGGCACATCGGGGATTTGATAGGAATCGTCGATGCGCTCATCACTCGGTGCAACAAAATGCCCGACAATGGAGAACTGGGCAAATATGAGTTAATGGGCAGGACGAAGGTGTGTTGTGTGTGAGACGTGGTCGAGTTTGCCGGAAAAAGTAGATTCGGTGTGAAAGAAACGAGCTCACTAAGCTCTTAAGCGGTTAACCCAATTGGCAGGAGGATATTCCTTCCCCAGATAGTATTTTACATATGGTGTGCTAGGTTTTTTAGTGCTTAAAAATATATCATTTCATAGTACATGTATGGTGGTTCTCTGATAGTTACAGTAACGTAGCAACATTGCAATATGAGATGCCGAATTTTGAAACCCGAGTATCGCCTTTCACAGGATCCATAGGTGTTTCAACAAATAAAATCATTGATGCAGTCTGTCTGAACTTTTTAACAAGTTGTGAAAACTCATGTTACAATTAAAATTAATATCGTTTTGGAAGTTAGTATCCATTGAATTACACGCCTTGCTAATGCATTTGAACATCTAATTTTTTCAACATACGTAGGGTGCAAATGCACCTGCTGGCGAAAGAATGTAAACATGTCTTAATTTAATGCTTCTAACTCGAACTAACATCAATTTCATCAAAAAAAAATTCAACTATGCTAAATTCAAATAACTTATGACATTGTTCTATATCATAAATATACAACAATGTTAAGCAAAGTCTCTTTAAGCGCAGTTTCTAACAATTTGCAGCATACGCTGTGCTGTGACAAGCAAGCAACTGATTAGGAACGTCAACAGATTCGAATATTGATTTTGTTAGATTAAATAAAGGAAAGTAAATGAAAAAGATTATCGAACTGGTGATGAAAAATGTCAAGCAGGCTCATCATAGATTTGGCTAGACAAGCAAAAATCTTTTTCATTCAAATTGAAGGCTTGCTCGAAATATCGTTGCAACCACCAAAAATTAAACATTGAGACGTGGGAAAACGTATCTCCTAAGTTGGCCTAGCTAGTGCTAGTGCCACCAACGCTATATCGCTTTAAAAAGCGATATACTTAGGCTATGTATATCGCTTTGACATTGGTCATGTAATAGATGACATTCAATGTGTTGTTGATTACGTTTGCCGTTTACTAAAAACTGTGAATTGGCACTTCCAACATTACTGTATTCCAGGCAAGCCTTCAATTATTGAATACATAACTAAATAGTTATTTTTAGTATCCGGAAGATAAAAAGTACCGTACTTTAAGCATCATTGCATCTTAAGATTGTCATGATATACTTGTTGCCAACTGACATGATCGACTTTTACTGCGATTTCGTTATAATTTTTGATGCAACCCTACCAATGGTGTGGAGTTTTTCTCGGTTTCAGCCGACACAAAACTTCACCATTGGTGGGGTGCAGATGAAAATTGCAGTAAAATTGTAGCCAAGGTTGATCTTGTCATTCCACCCTGAGAGACTCCAATTAATAATAATTGTGCCATAATGAAAAACTTAATTGTCTACAGACAGTAAACAGTTTTAGACTTGTCTTTAGACAGCTTTAAATGTGTTGTTGTAGCAATTTGTCTAGTTCAGCTGTTGAGTTGGCCTATGTCTATAATTGAGGTACATTTTTTTTTCAAAATAATAAAAGTTTGCTTAAGATTAGCTTAATGCACTATCTAAACAACTAAATGAAATGCATCTTAAAATATGGTTTTCGATCACTGCCTTGTGAGAGTAATGATGAAGCAACGTACTTTGTGATAGAGTATTCGAGGTTCAAAGCTGTATAGATCTTTTTAACAAATCTTGATAGGTGATGGCCATTTATTTTTATCTCATTGAAATTCAATATGTCTACCATAGCTTTTTTCAATGATTAACTTTGAATACTACGTCATTGCGCAGTCCATCCCAAGCTGGTAATACCTTGACACTTAAGACATTAATAATAATCTTAATAGAAAACAAGGATTAAAAGATATCATTACTTCTTGGTATCGAATATAATTTCGCTTGGGGCTTACTACAAATTTAGACTTTTGCAACTGAAGGTTTTTTTGATTTTTACAAAACAAAGGTTCTCAGAAAGAAATGCAATTACCGTATTTTAACGAATATAACAGGCACTTGAATATGAGATGTGAAAAATGAATTATATACAGTAGGCTGCATCATATCATGAGCTACATCTGAGAAACAGCTTACAAAAGAAGGAAATTTAAGCTGTAATAAAGATACTGGTGGACACTGAAAACTCCAAATAACCCACTCATTCACATATTTTACCAGTAATATAATTAATGTTTTTTTATTGTACCCAAACCCAATTATTTATTATAATTTATATAAGATGCCACCTTGTATTTGCAAAAATACGGTAAATGAACCCCTATAGCGCTTGTACCACTTGATTTGATGTTCTTCACATCATGTACAATACTTACCTATGTAAAGAGTGCTTTTATCATGGAACGAATACACCAGAAAGATTTTTAAAAACGTCGCTACAAATGCTGTCTATCACCCTGATAATTTTAAACCTTATTTTGTTGTTGTTAAATAGGCAATGGTTGCTTGTTACCCTGGGGATGGTGCTCAATACGTTAAACATGTGGACAATCCCAACAACGACGGCCGATGCATCACATGCATCTATTATTTGAATAAAAACTGGAACGAGGTACATGGTAATTCATTAATTGAGCTATACTTAGTTCTTGATGCTACCATTGCATGCTTTATGTTGACGTTGATTTTTCCTGCATTTTCATTTCAAGACCCACGGAGGCTGCTTGATCATTTCTCCAACCGGAAAGGACTGTGATGCTATCATAAAGCCTGAATTTGATCGAATAGTGTTTTTCTGGTCAGATCGGCGCAATCCGCACCAGGTGCAGAAATCGTACGAAACTAGGTTCGTTAGTTGGCATTTTCTTCCGATTCTTAATTTTTTTCCAAACCGCCAATAAATTCTATTCTATTTTCATTGCAGGTACGCTATTACCATATGGTATTTAGATCGACGGGAACGAGAACAAGCACAGTTAAGGGACATGGCTCGTTGACCATGAAACCAACATTTATGCTACATGTTCAATCAATCCCTGTTGATTACACACACATACACACACACAAAAAAAGATTCCTTTTAATCAACGACGATTAGTCATCTTAGGTTGGAATTGCTGTAATATTATTACGAGAAACAGCTTATAGCTCAAAACGATTTCTACATCTTTCATAAAATCAATATAATATATATATATATATATATTGCTGCAATCAGCCGAGGCTCTTTGACTTATACCAGCTAATTTATTCAGAATAACGGGTTTAATTTTTTTTTATTTTAGATGGTGGGGTAAATCGCCAAAGTGATAACTTTGATTTTAAAACAAAAGAATTGTGATGACCAGTCTTGCAGAGTGCTGTATAATGTAAATTATCGATAGCTTGTAGATTTCATACTAATTGCAATAAATCATTTACAAAAATTATGCATTGCAACTTCTTCACTTTCACTTTTTATACACTGCATCAACAACATCTTCTCTAAATTAACTACACAAAACTAAAACTAAATTAACCACACCTTGGTACTTGAAGGGACTGGTGTAAAAAGGTGTTAAGTAACATTTTTGTCGGAAATGACCAACAAGTGTTTTCGAATGTGTTAGGTGCCATTCTAGTTTCTTAAAGCTTAATTTTGAGCAAAACAAACACTATGTGGTAGAGATATTAGTGCAAGAAGTGTGAAGCAGCTCAGACATCAAGGCAAACTCAGATCTTTAAATGAGTTTTAATGAGTTTAAATGAGTTCCTCGAAATTGTAAAAATGTTTATTTAACACCCTTTCCTTCTATTATTAATGATGTTTTGCACAAGGGTGTGCTTGAAATGGTACCCGGCACTTTCGCCGATGGTCTTTTCGCAACAGAACTTTGGCAACTGAAACTTTGGCAACTTGAATTCTTGCAACTGGGAATTCTTCCAATCTAGGTTTTAGGTTAGGTTAGGAATTCAGTTGCAAGAATTCCCAGTTGACAAAATTCAAGTTGCCAAAGTTCTGTTGCGATAAGGCCTTCTGCGAAAGTGCTGGGAACCGCTTGAAATTACACTCACTGCAGTGAATAGCATTCAATAGTGGTCATAGCTTTTCATTTGTACAATAAATTGTTAGTCTTAATTGAAATACAGTTGTGGTTTAGATTGAATGGATGAATAAACTGCATGTTAATGTTATTTCTGGATGACGAAAGATTTACTCTAAAGAATTTCCAAGTATTTTGAGCTTTGCCATTACAGGGAGCAGCAGTGAAACGGCCATTCATTACAAATCCATTGAAACATTTTGTTGATTTAACATGTACTGGATGAAAGTACATAAAGAAGCATTTAATTTTCGCTTGGCAGAAAAGACTATCACCACAGGGCAGACTGACAGAATGCATGGAACTCATCTTCAGAATGATAACAATAATGAAGAAAAAAACAAACAAAGGAATATCCAAAATGTATCTTGATTAAAAATTAAACGCTTTTTATGTACTTTCATCCAGTATATGTTGAATTACTTACAGGGTGAGTCAAAAGTATGCTTCCATGGAAATAATATAAAGACTATAACAATGACAATTTTTTAGCTTTGGATATGATAGCCACCTTAAGGGTCTTTGCAGTAGTGGTATTTGCATTGACCTTGCATTGTTACATTAAAATCGCATTATTATATTGGAAACTATGAGTAGCTACCAAGTCATATTTAGAAACTTGTAGCCACTACCTCATTCAGTAAGAATCCACTCTTGTTTTATTTAATTTAAAAAATGGAACAGGAAATAATAATTGAAGGCTTGCTCCGAATAATGTTGCATAATTCATAGTTTTGAGTAAATGGCAAAAGAAGTTATTCAGCAACACGTTGATTGTCACATATTAGGGGTCCAATTTTGAAGTGATAGATACAGTATATGTATGTTTTAGGTAGGTATCAATTTGTCTATTGACAGCACTAGCTTGGCCCATATATGAGGCACAGTTTTCCATAATCATCTCAATATTGAATTTTTGTAACATAAACGTTATTCCTGGCGAGCCTTCTATTGATGTAACGCTAGAGAGCTGCCCCTACAACAGCTTTGCTGCATGTCAACTATATTATGCAGTGAAGTTCAGTACGAATTTGAAGATGCATAACAACTAATAACTCCACTGCATAGCGGATGACTTGCAGAGAAGCTGTTGTAGGAGCAGCTTTTATTGCTGAATCAATTTTTATTTCGGTTGTATTGTTGAAAATAAATAAAACAGATGGCTACAAGTTTCTAAATATGACTTGGTGGTTTCATAGTTCTTGATAGAGTCATAGTTTCCAATGTAACAGCGCAATTTCCGATTTGTACCAAAGCGAGATCAATGCAAATACTACCATTGTAAAGACCCCTATAAAGGTGGCTATTCTAAACAAATCTAACTTTTAAAAAATCCGAAATTCAAAGTCTCGTAACTCGCTGAATTTTGCGTATTTTGCGGATCTGATTACGCAGAAATGTTAGTCGTGATGCAGGCAACATCCCTGCAAAGTTTAAACCGATTACATGAATCATCAAAAATCGACCAAAAAAGAGGGTCTATAGCCTTTACTTTTATGTCAATTTTGACCAAAATACAAAAGTCCTCTAAAATAGGTCATACTTCGCATGCAGCAT
>JAQIWH010003312.1:0-20482 GCA_034695005.1 Cryptops parisi | reverse complement strand
TGTACTTAAGTACCGTATATTTGGTACTTGGCCTTAAGTACATTTATTGAGCCGTACTTAGTACTTGTATTTTAAAGTACTTTAAAAAGTACCTATTCAGAAAGTACTTGTACTTGTACTTAAGTACGTACTTACGGAAACCTTGGTCATACAGACATTGCTTCTACAGAAATAGCTCGTTTCGTGTTGATTTTTACAGTAAGCTTATTTGCCGTTATCTTTTTTTGTGTTTGTTTTTGTTTGCGTTTCTTTTACAGTTTCCGGTGCGTTTTTCCCATTTACGTCTCAATGCAATGCGGTTTTCTTCTTTTCTGAAAAGAAGAAGAAAATCCCGATTTTCTTTCAAGGCAACTTCTCATCACATTAAGACGAGATATATGTCATTCGTTGATTAAACGTTGAACACACTGATTGGTGTTAGTGACAACGTCTGCGCAGATTACTTCTTATCCCTCTCTTCTTTCACTCAAAGAAGAAGAAGAAGAAGAAAAACGTAATTTTCAAAAGACCATTCCATCGAAAATCTGCAGATTAAGAGCCATTATTTTAGTCTTGTCTTGCGACCAAAAGAGAAATCTTTGTCTTTTCTAATCAACTTTTCCTCGATGATAAGATAAAACCGATAGAAATATATTGGACCTCATCTCCAAAAAAAGGTTTTTTTCTTCCGATTTGAATACATAGCCACCATGTGTTATCAATAGGCCTACATTATAACGCTTTTTATGGCAGTACTTTCATAACTAGATCTTCCTGTCACAGATGTATGTAACTATTGTCGCTACTTTTCTGTTAACTGTGAAGCCGCTTGTGGCGCAAATGGTGGCTAGTGCTGGCATGTGTGATCGATCGTTGTGAGTTTACAGCCAACTAAGTTCGGTTAATTACCGAAAGATGAACAAACAATCAAGCTTAGACAGATCAATCATAAGTTACCGAACTTGGTGGGTGGTAGAAATACGCAATTCTGGATCTCGAATACCAGCACAAACCATCATTAGCGCCACAAACGGGTTTACAGTTAACACAACTATCATCAATTTATAACATAACGTATTACAATAATTGTAATAGTTAAGAATTATTCTTATCTCATCGTTTAATCAAAACCATAAGTCGCGAATTTCTGAGTTCAAACACTTGCGAATGTTTAGAACTCAACACTAATTCGTCAATCGCGAATCGTAGAATTCCCGAAACAAAACTCGCGAATATTGGGAGCGAAACTTACTGCGCACACAACGCTTCATTATAACGAAACCCAATTTTAACCTCATCTATCGACCCCTCATTAAACGCTAACGACCGACTCGACAACAAGATTTTCGATTTTCACCCCTATCCCTCCCCCCTTTTACCATTAATGATGTTGATAATAAAAGTGACCAATCGTAAGAGTTCCGGGTTCGAACTGCGAAAAACAAAGAGAACTACATTTCGCCTTTCAACCGCATTTCGCCACCTTGACCACATGTTCGCAAAAGTGTGGTATGTACTATTGTCCAATGTAAAACAAGAGGAGTCCTCTCTTCATTAACCCTCTACCCTCACCCCTTTTCCAAAAGCCAATTTAAACCCCTTACATCGAGCATTGCAAAAGGCAAACCTCATTAGCTTTGTTTATTCCCGCCATTCCTCGTTTTCCCTAAGGAGACCTTTGCTTGACATCCGAGAACTCAAACCCGGAACTCTTTTTCGGAAAACTTCATCAACGTTTGGTTAAACGACTTTATCCATACGGTGGCGCAAAATAACCTTAACCATTTGTTTTCTCCATAACTTTAGAACTAAATGTAATAAACCAGTCATCTAAACAATGAAATAAATTATGATTATTGGAAAGGTGTTTTACATCGTATATGTGAAAAATAATATCAGCTGAATGAGCAACCTCTTTTAGTTCGCAAAAATGTTCACTTTTCACAGTCTCTCATTCGATTTCTCAGAATTTCAGGAGATTGTGCAGTTAAATGGTTGGATGGTTTGACAGGTTATTGCATATACTTTATCTTTGAAACAGTTAAAAAAAAAAAGCAACAAACATTTCCAAGACTCGTACTTTCTATCACCGTTTCGATAGTTGGTTTATTACATTTCGTTCTAAAGTTATAGAGGAAACATCTGGTTAAGGTTATTTTGCGCCACCCTGTAGTTATGCTGTTTTAAATATAAATAACCTGTTTATTTGGGTTTTTTGTTAGGTATTTAAAATATAGTGGAAACAGTCTGCTCTTTCCTGCCCCCGTTTTAAATGACACAGAATAAAAGTTTAAATTATCTAAATTTTAAAGCTTTAATGTCACGATGCATATTTCTCCGCCATTTTGTTTCTGAACATGTCCTTTTTCAAATAATTTTTTGAAATAATGAGTTCCACGTAAAAAAATAATAATCACTTCGTGATTGGTTGGTTGATCGTTGATCTTTTTGCGCTTCACCAATCACGGAGCTGTTTGGTCACATGCTACAGATCACTCAGCCCAAGATCTTCGTGATTGGTTGAGTGATCGTATTCTTACGCTTTTAACCAATCACCAAACAGATTGGTCACATGGTGACTTTATATTGACGTCAGAAGGATGACTGTTCGAATGATGTCGGAAAGACATGACTGTCGGTAACGTTTATATTTTGTCAACCACGAGTACAGTGTAAATTGTTTTGTTTATTTCTTTGCTGTCACTATGAATAACAACACCTATAAATTTATCTATTCCACGTTTTACGACGCTCAGCTTATGTGAGGTCTCGTTTAACGTCCATTACTTTACTGATTCGATTCAACCTCCTCCCCCTTAGTACGGGTTAACCTCCATCTTTAAGAATGTAACAACACCATTTCCGGCCATACTTACACTTTAAGTACGAAAATAAAAATCCAATCCTCACTTAGACCCGAGTAAACAGAGTATAAAATCGTTTTATTCAAAGAAACGAAAGGATTAAACCGTAGTATACTACCTTACGTACAAAAAAAAATAAGAGACGAAAATTCAACCAATGAAAATAGGTCATAAAACTAAAAGATGGCTACTTTTAGATAGATATTTCCGATATACTTTTCTTTGGAATTCCCCCATCATTTTACTAGAAAGAAAAATCGTGAATTTCTAAAGAGGTCGTTTTGAGAAAAAGACGTAAGATAACTCTTTACTTCTCCCCCCCCCGAAGAAAAAAACTATCGATTCCAACCGAAAAAGGAGAAAAAAACTATCGATTTTTTTTTCTCGAGAAGAAGATCTTCTGGTCTATTTACCAAAAACCTTGTTTGAAGTATAAGAAAAAAATCGGATAGTTTAGAATTGTCGTAAAAAGTGTGAGTAACGTACACAATAAATAGGTTTAACTTTACATGGAAGAGAAATTGAACCTTTCGGACGAGATTGGTACCAACAAAATAAATGGTACCAACAAAATAAAAAAGGGTACCAACCAAAAAAAAAAACATGTGAAAGAAAGAAAAATGATACCGAAGAAGTAAAAAGAAACATCAAAGACAGGGAGAAAAAACACTCGTTCCACTTGTTGAAAAACAAGAATAAAGAATGGGATTCTTAACCAGTTGTGTAACAAAAAGTTAATGGCACGTAAGTAAATCTAATGATACGTTGTTAACACGTTAAAGAATCGATGTTCCTGATTCATGTCGAAATGATGTACAGGGTGATCCTGAAATTTTGCGAACCTAGCTTGGTGTAGGCAATATATGAAATTAGCATTTGAAACTGTGGAAAAAAGCAAAGCGCTGTTTATGGATCCTTGAACCACACCTCTATTTGATGTAATTTTTGTGTTTTTGTTGCCAATAATTTGAAAACTTCGTTGAGTTAGAAAACTGTGAAGGAGAGAGAGGGTACTTAGTGTTGCTCCTTGACGAATGCATTCTTTCATTATTGATATTCTGCTTAAAATATCGTAAGCTTTACTGATATCAGTAGCCAACATTGTAACATGTATTTTATTTGGAATGTAATTTATTAGAATTTCTGTATAAATTGCAAGTAATAGCCATATGGTAGATTTATTTGGAACAACTCCATAAGAATTTTGGTGGGCATTTTTTTGTACGATCTCTCTCAATTCTTTAAATAATAAATTATCGGCTAGTTTTGAAAGGCAGTTAGCTTAACCTAACTGCATTGGAGCAGTTAGGTTAAGCAAGAATTTTTTAGGTTAAATTTAGACTTAATTTTAATAGTTGGACTTTTTTCCATTAAAATGCTGTAAACTAACCTTATTGATCTAGTTGTATATTATTTCATACTTTTCCAAAATAAAAGGCTAATCATTTTATAGAATGCCTGGATTTTATACATCTCCGGTAACACACACTGTACATAATAATTAAAAAAATCCTGTTTGTCGTTACATAAAGACACAAATAAAAGTTTTAAATATTATTTAGACACACCCTGTATAGCACGAAAAAGTCGTCGAAACGCTAATATGACGAAAAGTTTCACCAATGTTGTAAAACAAACGACAATAACTCTTCGAAGCGCGTGCATCACAATATCAGTTAAATATGCTAAACCATAACCAGTTGCAAACTATTATAACGAGTTTGGCATTTAAACCAGGATCCTTAATGAACGGAATCACTAATGAATATACTTTCAAAGGTTGACTAATGAACGAAATAACGGCGAAACATTATCCCCCAAACTATTTCAATCAAGCCCCAACAAACAGCTCACCTTTTGAAAACAAGACCAATAACGAGCAAATATTGGTCAATTCGAAAAATGGAAAAATTCAAACAAACCATTACTCGAAATGGACGTGAAATAGACGTAAAATTGAAAAAAGTTGCAAACAGCAAAAGTTAATAATCGATGTTTCACCAAATGTGAAATCGAAATCAATTTCAAACTATTTATTGATTATTATTGTTGTTGTTGTTGTTCTGGTCATTCCCTTTAAAATAAAGTGGACGTAAAATAAACGTGAATCTTTTTAAAAAACGTTTAAGTATGTGTGACTCGAACACCAAGAAGTACATTCGTGCCTTGTGTAATTAGCAAATCTTGTCTCTGAAACTGACGCAAAATTGATCTTTAGCATCGTCAAAACCTAAAGTTTTGAGCAGGTCAAACTTCACAAACTATTTGTCATTTTAATCTTTTTTTGGTATTTGTCGTTAAACTACAGAATATTTTCGACACTAAACATTGGAAATTTTAAGCGACATAGTTTCTGTCACAGAGCTCGAGCAAAAGTGGTTTGCACGTCGATATCATGAGTTGGACAAACGTCGAAATTTTTACACATTATTTCCGTGTTATTAGGATTTGTCGTTAAGCTACAGGACAATAATGTCTTGATTTTCAGGTCATATAGTTTTCAAAACAGTGATGAAGCAAAACTGGTCTTTCATGTTGCCAAAAACGCGAGTTTTGAACAGAGTAAAACCTCAAAAAAGTATTCGACATGTATACTTTTGAAAGTATTCGTGTTATTGGTATTTGTCGTTGAACTACAGGATATATCCGTCATTAAACATTAATTTCAGACTTTATATGCCTCATAGTTTCTTCCACATGGCTCATGCAAAAGTGGTCTTTCAAGACGTCAAAATTTAACAAACATCAAAACTCACTGTTTCGCATAATCCATGTTAGACTTTGCCGTTTAACTACAAGACATGTCCGACATTGGACATTTATTTTTAAATTTTAGATCACATAGTTTCAGAAACAGAGTTGAGGAAAATCCGGTCTTTCATATTGTCAAAAACGCGAGTTTTAAGCAAAGTGAAACCTCACAAAGTATTTGACATTTTCGTGTTATTTGTATTTGTCGTTGAACTACAGGGTATGTGGTATGACTTTGACATTTTTCCTTAGAATTTTAGGTCTCACTGTTTTTACAAAGCTCGAGCACAGAGTGAACTTCCAAGTCGTCGATATTACGAGTTTGATAAACGTCAAAACTCACAAACTATTTCACATATGCGTGTAATTAGGATTTGTCTTTCAACTACAGAACGTGTCCCATGACCTGAAAAATAAAGGAAGTTTAAATTTCGAAATTTTTGCAAAAAGTTAAATTAAAGGTGTTGTCAGAATATTTGAAAAAACTCAAAAGAACCAAAAATTACACTATTTATTTTTTTATTTTATTTTACACTATTTATTTGTTTGTTCTGCTTTATTTATTTATTTATTTGTGAAAAAAAATAATAAATACAAAAACTTTAAATTACCCTAGAAATTCTGTGAGGAGTGTGATTTTAGGCATCAGAAACGTTGATTAGAGTTCATTTCACACAAGAAGCCAGATGTTACGAATCTCAAACATTACACTTTTGATGATGTGTTGAAAGTGCGGAACCGTACTCCAAATAAAAAGAGTACGAAAAAAACCCCACAAAACCAGATGGTACAAATATGGAATGAAAATGCACTTTCAACAAAAATAGATTTTCAAAATGCGAACAAAATTACTCGCCCTCCCCCAAAAAAAAAGTTGTGAAAAAATTAATGGATAAATAGTGTACCCCCTTACCATAAAAATAAACGACAAGATCACTCATTGCAGGATCACTACATTTTAAAACTGACCCCCTCCCCTCGGAAAATATTTATCTGAACAAACTAATCGAATAAAAGTGTAGCTCCTTACCAAACCAGAAATAACAAACGAAAAATCAAAATCCGTACAAGATCACGGTATAACAAATTGCAAGATCACGTGAAATTTACGAAAAGCTTGTTTCAAAGTGTGAAAAACAAACAGAAAATTGGTCCAACTCTTCTTTTTTTAATCCAATCATTTGAAAATAAAGAAAGACAAAAAGTCAGCCCCCCCCCTCCAAGTGTAGGATCACGTCAATACTACTTCAGTGTAATCGCACTAACGAAAACTAAAGAAAGGAAAAACAAAAACTATTGATCGAGTTAAAAGTGCAAACTCCATTGGGCGAACAAAGTAACAACGTCATAGAAAACAAAAAGGGAGAAAAAAACAAAACAACCTCGTTTTACGATCACTCTCATAACGATTTGGAGACGAATCGTCACCAAACTTTGCCCGTTTAAGACGATTTAAAAAACATAACCAAACGCAGTTTTGGCTTTGATCCTAAAAGCACATTTTCGCGTTAAACGAGGAAAAGCGTTAATTGGCACAAAATGCAACAACCAATGGTGTACATTTTACGACCGCCAATACGTTGTCGTCAAACGACACAAAATGGTGTCCTTTTGCTGATTGCCACTGTCCCCAAGGTTCTTCGGGGTCATCCAATTTACTCTTGTCACCCCCCTCCATTGGTGACAAATTTCAATAATTAACAAACTCCATGAAACTTTCCCTGACTTGTAACTTTTAACATTAAGTGAAAAAAAATATGATATTCAATGTGGAAAAAATATTCGCTTAACGATATTTTCGATTAACGATGATTTTTGAACGGCTTTAAAATGTATTTAATTTTGTTCAATTGATAATAATATAACATTGTGTAATATTATTTTCGATTATTTTTTGTGGAACAAATTAAACCGATGTTTCTTATATTCGATTAACGATATTTTCGATTAACGATGATTTTTGAACTGTTTTAAAATGTATTTAATTTTGTTCAATTGGTGATAAAAAAAACATTGTGTAATATTATTTTCGATTATTTTTTGTGGAATAAATTAAACCGATGTTTCTTATATTCGATTAACGATATTTTCGATTAACAAATATGAAAAAAAAAACCAAACAACTACTGGATCATCCTGTACATTTTTCAACAAACTTGATACAAAACTTAAATAAAACTCAATAAAATCGACCAATCAGAGTGAAGCGACCTCTTTACGTAATATGCACAGCAATTTCCTTTATTTAATTCTTTTAATTTCACTAACTTTTCAAATTCCCTAACCCCCCCTTTATTTACCCTACCCCCTTCCATTAATCCTATATTGCCCATTTCCAACTTGTACACCTTTTGTACGCAGAAAATCCGATAGAAATCCAATCAAAAAATATAAAAAAAAACGGAATAAAACTACCTTTTGTTTCGTCCATTAGTCATGTTCTTCGTATAACGATATTTTTTTTTTACCTCGATTAACGTTACTTCGGATTGAAAAGAAATTGGAAACCTTTTTTTTCTTCATTTAAATCAAGAGACCTTCGAAAACAGCTGATGTGCAAAGGAAATGGAAATTGCGGAATAAGAGACTTTTCTAGTCAACAAATTATACAGGGTGTCTAGCCCTTAACGTTTCGTGAGTTTGTTTGTATTTTCGAATGAACAGAATATTAACTCAACAATTAAACTAATCATTTTTAATCAAGTAACAGCTATACTTCGAGTCACAGTTCTATGAATGGTCCCCTTAGCAATGGAATAAGTAATCGATCAACCGTAATTAAATCAGGTTCATGGTGACAGTTCACCAGGATTAGGTCAGTATCCCAAAAGCCGGACATCCTCTTTAGACTTTTCCATTAACAGGTAAGCCGCTTGTGAAAAGGACTAACCTAACCTTTGTGAGCTGTCACCATGAGCCTGATTCGATTACAGTTGATCGATTACATAAGCCATTGATAATTATCACTAGGCGCCTTTTGGCCACAAGGAGAACTCGTTAATGAAATAGTACCTTATTTCTATTGACGTACCCGAAAATAACACATTTCGTAAATCGAAAATCACATTTACTCTATTTTAGCGCTAATAATAAGTTCGTATATAATTATAAGTTCGTAAATCGGATTTTTCATTTTCAATTCAAGTAGTCAAACGAAAAGTCCGCGTAAAGTAAGTAAAGTCAGCGATTCGATCTTTAATAAATCGATAAAAAATCGTGTAATGTAACAAATAAATAAATACATTCTAGAAAATTGTCATATCGATCACAATAATTTTTCGCAAATCGAAAAATATGTAATGCTATTCAATTTTTTTTCGTAAATCGGAACAAATTTGCATTGCGGTCAATTCTTATTAAGAATAGCCCAAATCTTCATCTCTATGAGAACGCACCATGGACGCATTCAGCGATTACACCTAGCGACACCTAGGAACGCGTGTCAATGCAACGGTGACACCTAGCGATATTTTAATAAAACGAAACCTTCAAAAATCCAATTAAATCCGTGCATGGCTCGGGGCTACTTCTGGTAACATAAATATTTTTACAAAATCTAACCGTTCGTAAATCGAAAACGAATTTTTCGTTTCCATCATTCAAATCATTAGTCTGCAAATCGATGTTCGCTGAAAAATCGATGAAAATCGTGCAAAATAAACAAACAAACAAATAAATTCGTAAAATGGTGTTTATGAATCAATATCAATAAATAAATAAGCAACACAAAAAATTTTCGTAAAACGAGAAAGATCCTCTTTAACTTGAAGACATCATCTGCCAAACAGCGTTAATTATTCATAACAAAAAAGAGCCATACAAAAAATACTTAATACGTAGAGAAAATAAGACTAGAAAAACACAAAGAAAACTAAAAACACTAGAAAAGACACCTTACCACAAAAAAGTACAAAACTTGAACATCTTAGACTTTCAAATTTTTCAACTTATCTGTTTTGTTCTCAAACTAGCAAACGCGAAGTTTTTCCGGAAAAGCTATTTTCTATGGGGACCAATTCACATGGAAATTTAATCAGAATTTGAAGCAGAAAAAAAAATATAAAGACTTGTACACGAGATAATATTTAGTAACGATTTTCTGCTCTGTTCGGCCATCTTGTTGTTACATTCCCTCGAGAGTATATATATATAGAAAAAAAAATAACACGAAAAATAAAAATCAAGAAAAAAGCTAGAGGCTAAAAATTCGAGGCTAGAAACTAAGAAGAAGACGAAAAAATAAAAAGGAGAAAAGGGACATTTTCAATATTGAGATTTCACGTTCTTATCATATCTAACTGAAAAGTTTTCTGCGCAATTTACTGTTATGTTTTTCTTCGGTTTTCCGTTTTGCGAAAATGATAGTGAAAATTGTTTTGCAAAATGGTTCCATGTGAACGGAAAAGGTTTCGTAAATGAACGACTTGCGAAACGCGAAAAAAACGATATCGAGTTCATTAAAAGAAATTAGAACTAGTAACAGAACTGAAATAGAAACTTGCAATTACCGGTAGGGGGCAATCAAAGTGTTGTTTAATGTGTAACGTTTATGGAAGAAAATTGAGAACTGAAAACTGAGAATTAGAAGGAAAAGTATAATAATAAAAGAACAAGTGCGATATAAAAAACGTAGGCACAACTATTTTAAAATATGTGGTATCTATCTAATAAAATTGCAGCACGCTCCTTTCTCCTCACCAGATATGATAGGGCCACCCCACCGTATGTGAAATTAGCTGAAACATACCCAAATCGATACTCTGTAACGAATTATTGCGAAGCATTATAAGATAAAACAATAACTGTAACGAATGTTGCAAAGCAACGTGAGTTCAAACAATGGATTGAGTAATTAAGCAAAAAAACTTTACTGTCATTTTTGATAAACTAATTACTGGTAGACAATAAATTAGATCGCCTTCTTTGCGATTTTTGATAATTCTGGAACGATTTTCTGTACAAAACAATGATTGTTGCAAAGCAACATGAGTCTAGGCAAAGAAGGAATGTTGCGAGGTGATATGAATATCGGAAAGAAGGCGACCTAATATAATGCCTACTAATAAATATAAATAATCTGTTAAAAATGACACGAAAGTTTTGTTTTCTTTATGCAGTTCGTTGTTTTAACTCATGTTACTTCGCAACATTCGTTAGTTAGTTATTGATTTAACTCATATTACTTTCTCGCAATATTTGTTAGAGTATCGATTTCGACATCGTCAAACACGGTGGTGCTTTCATAACCGGTGAGGAGGAGCACTCTACTATTTCATTATATACAATTCTGGAACGGTTTTGCGCACAAAACAACAATTGTTGCGAAGCAACACGAGTCTACAAAGAAGTAACGTTGCGACGTAACATGACGGGGAATGTAAACAAAACAAAGATGAGTATATAAGAAAAAAACGACCCGTCATTATTATTAATTGACGTGCATACAAATTGTTCACCGGAACAAAGTTTTTGGAATCACGAAACGTGAAAAACTTACACGAACTATCACTTCGTGTTGAAACCCACCGAATCGGAAACGTCAGTTTTCACTTATCAAACTTCAACTTTCTAAAAATACTTTTTCAATATCGTCCAATCGAAGCAACTATTCCAACCATCCTTAACGACAAATCTCTCTACTGTATACACTTACGCAACAGAAATCACTTTTCGACATTGAAAATAAATAAAATTGCATTCTGGGTGAAAATAGAAAGAAAAACAAACAAAGTGAAAAAAAACAAAAACTATATGACCATTCCACGAAAACTTTTCCATTTTCATTTTATTTGTCTTTTGACCATCTTTTTTTATATAAATTCTGGTGCCAAGTTAAACAAAAGAACTTTTTTGTCGATAGAATCGTTTTCCTTTTTTAAACAACTTTGAAGTCAATTTCAGTCGTTGCTCAAAAAACGAAACACAGAAATTAAATAAATTTTTAATAAAAATAAAACAAAACTCGTGAGTGGTTTTGTGATTAATTTCATTTTGCATTGAATGAAATTAAAACGTCAAAACGAAGAAAATGGTTATTAAAAGTACAACTTTTGTAGATAAAAGCAAAACCTTTTTTTTTTTGGCGTTATAAGAACATTTCTATACTTATATAGTATTATCTTTGAAAAAAAAGTTTCAAAAATGAAATTTATCTTATCTTCAACGTGGACTTATGTGCCAAAAGAAAACTTGAAGAGCCTCCGGAGAATGAAATAATTAAAACATAATTAGACGCATGGAAATGAGTTCATTAAAATACGACTTGGGCTTAAGGCGTTTTGGGGTCACTAAATCGCATTTTTGAATATTAAATATTATTTTTTAATTAACCATATTTACAGAAAATGGTCATCGTTTGTGACAAAAATCAATCAAATTAACATTATTTTTATTTAACACCATTTTTTGTATTCACCTATAAACTTAACAGCGACGCTAATAACTTCAAAGTTGACGATTACTAGAAAATAATAATTTGGAAGGGGGTTTATGTAAAAGCCAATTATATAAACACTATGAAAAATATATGTCTAAAACTTTACAATTTTATACCTGAGTGGCTAAATTACATTATTGATCAAATTTAAATTGTGTAAAATTAGTATTAATTAAGTTATATTACATAATTATATTTAATTTATTAAAAAAAAGTGATGAATTATTTTGTGACAAAATTAATCAAGTTGACATATTTTAATTTCTATTTTCATTTTTCCTCATATAAACTCAATAGTAAGATTTCAAATTTTATTACTAGTTGAAAATAATCATTTAGGAGGGGGTTTATGTAAAAACTAATAATATAAATACTATAAAAGATATATGTCTAAAACTTTATAATTATATACCTGACTAGATGGGTTTCCCGTGCTAAAGCACGGAACGTCAAATTATTGTTTTGACGTTCTTTATTTCAATTTGCCGTCCATCGGGAAAAGTTGGGTCACTCCAGTGCCGATCGACTACTAACGCCTAGCTCTATCGACTACTCACGCCTATCTTTTATGTTTTTCCCGCAATGCAATGCGCGACCGTCGGGAGGCGCGTGCGCAGTGCAAATGCACCTCAAGCTTATACAACGCTAACTGGGGAGTTGCAAAGCTTTCTGGGAGCGTAACAGAAAGTGTCTATTATATAAAGAGATTGGCTGAATTATATTACTGAATTATATCAAGTTTAAAATGTTTGAAATTAGTATTAAATAAGTTACATTACAATACTATTAGTGTGATGCTTGTTTTGATGCAGTAATTCGTTAGGGAGGGGGTACGATTAAACATCGATAAAACAAAAACTAACGAATCGATTTAATCGAAATTTTATAGAAATAAATTACAAGGTCAATATTACATATCAGACAAATTTCTACAATATTTTCTAGGGTGGAGATACATTTAACATCAAATTAAACTAAACTTTATGAATTAATTTTTACCAAATTTGGTAATTCCGTACGAAAAGTACGTCTTTGAATTATTACAAAATTACAACATTTAATCATCATTAAAATTTAAGATACGTTAATTCAAAAACTTTACACCACTTCAACTTGAACAAATTCACTCGGAAGTTATCGCTTGAAAGCTTTTTTAGAGCAGACAATTAATTGTTTAATTAAAGATAAATAAAACGTGGGGGTGCTGTTACTTGTTAATTGTTAAATCCAAACTACTTTACCGAATTAACTCAAATTCTACCATTAGTGAAATGGATGTTACAAATGTTTATCTGTAAAGTTTCAACGTTCTAAAACAAATAATAAACAGCTTACACTGTTTTGAACATTTTGTATATGCGAATTTAAAAATTTACATTTATTTAACTAATATCTGTTGATTGTTCTAAACAGCTATATTAACTTAAATTTTATAAAAATCTGCTAATTCAAAGTCGCTTTCTAATCGATTAATTTTGAATTTAGAGCAACAAAGATGGGGGGTGGGGGTACCATTTAAATTATTATCAAATAAAAACTAACCAATCAAATTTGATCATATTTTGCAATTCAGTCGTACGATGGTACATTTATATTTATGCAAAATTTAAGCTTTTATATTTACCAAACAAAACAAAACAAAGAATTCCATTCAAGCTCGACTTCAAATGTATAAAACCATTTTTTCTCTAAAAAAATATCGATAAATATCGATTTTTTTCAAAACAATTACTTCACACAATAGTTTCTTTTATATTTTTCATAGTACCACAGAAAAGTCTACGCTGACTCGACACATTTTATTATTCATTTTTCATCGTCTTGCATTGAACCCTCCAGTATTAGTTCTAAAACCCAAAGTTTTTTCATCAAAGAAAATTTGCTTACACCTGAAAAATCAAGACAAGCAAAAAAAAACAATCTATCTGCAAAAATAATATTGAAAAAAAAAACCTTACGAAGTAAACTATTTGAAAAAAAAAATCACGTGATTTTTCTTTAAAAAAATACCAAGTTTTTAGAACTTCCAATTGGGAAGTTCCAAAGGAAGTTCCAAAAGAGTCAAAGATGAGTTATACTTTCATCAAAGTTAAATTTATCAACAGAAACTTTTGATTCACAGTAAGTCCTCGATTTACATTGATTAGAATTACCCGAATTCATAGTTATGCGTTTTAATATTGAAAATGACGTTTAATTTCATCAAAGAAAATTAGTTGATGCTTGAAAAACCAAAACAGTCAAAAAATGTACATACAAAAAACTATAGAAATCCAAACAAACAAAAAAGAAACAATAATAGTCGTATATGCAAAAATATAAAATAAATACTTTACGAAACTTAATAGTAAAATGTTTTTGGAACTTCTAATGGGAATGTCCCAAGAGAGTCAAAGAAAAAGTATACTTTCTTGATAAAAGTCAAATTTCATGAACTTTTTCATCGTTTAAATCCAGCTAATTAACAGTTCTTCTTGCATAAATGGATGAAAAAGTTCTTTGGACGTGAAAAAGGTTTTCATAATTTAGGAAGTTCCGAAAAGTTCCAAAAATGTAAGAAGATCCATTAAGTTCTAAAACGCTAGAATCACTGTTAATATCCAGCTAATCAACACTTCGTCTTGCATAAAATGGGTGAAAGGGGTTCATTAGACGTAAAAAAGTTCCAAAAGAACGATCCAAAAACGTAAGTTCCAATAGGTTCCAAGAACGTACAAATCATTGTTAAAATTCAGCTAATGGATTTTATTGATTTTGCATTAATGGGTGAAAATAGTTTTTTGGACGTAAACAAAACTTAGGACGTTTCAAGAACGTAAAAAGTTCCAAGAACGTAAAACATTACAAAAACTTAAGAATTATTGCAAAAATTCAGCTGACACTTGATCTTGCATAAATGGGTAAAGATTGGTGTTTTGGAGGTGAAGAAGTTCCAAAAACTTTAGAAGTTCCAAGAACGTAAGAAGTTCCAATAACGTAAGAGGTTCCAAAAAACGTAAGAAACAATGCTAAAATTTAGCTAATTAACACTTGATTTAGCATAAATGGGTAAAAAAAAATGTACTTTAGAGGTGAAGAAGTTCAAATTACTTAGGAAGTTCCAAAAACCTAACAAGTTCCAAAAAGTTTCAAGAACGTGAGAAGTTCCAAAACGTAAGAAACATTGCTAAAATTCAGCTAATTAACACCTGATCTTGCATAAATGGGTAAAAAAAAGATGCTTTGGAGGTAAAAAAAAGTTCCAAAAACTGACTTACGACGTTTCAAGAACGTAAGAAGTTCCAAAAACGTTCCTATAAGGTAAGAAGTACCAATAGGTTTCAAAAACGTACAAAATCATTGTTAAAATTTCAACTAATTAACACTTCATCTTGCACAAATGGGTGAATTAGGTTTTTTGGAAGTTTCAAAAACGTAAGAAGTTCCAAAAAAACCTAAGTTTTTGGAACTTCTTTTTGGAACGAAGTTCCTTTTTGGAACTTTTTTGAAGTTTCAAAAAAGTTCATAAACGTTAAAGTTGGTTTAGGTTCACGCAAGTCACGTGAACTGGGTGTCATTAATGGCATAAATCGAAGCTCGAATGGAATTAGTATCCTACTACATTATACACGGAATTCGGTTCATTAAAGATGAAAAGCTCTAACGTGGCGGTCTGGTGACTTGATTAGAGGGCCTATCGACTTATTATCAAAGACACGCTCTTGGAAAGCTCCATGGCGAAAATCTCTTTGAGGACACCCACAACTGTGACGTTATATTAGCAATAAATCATAACGATGTATGGAAAACTTCAAGCCGACAAGAAAGAATTCTCTTAACTACAGGGTACACCAACCAAGAAGAAAAAAAAAGGAACTTTCCCACAAAAAAAAAAAACATGAAAAGACAAAGAAATTTCCAGATATACGAACAAAGTTTGCTTTTTATTTTGTTTTATACCATCAATACGTAACATGTATTCTTCAACAAACACCTGTTGCTGAAATTCAACTCGTGAAGAAACAACAACAAAATGTCGTTTCCTTAATTGAAAACGTCAAGTGGTGAAACTAATGATTTGACACGCCAAAGACATTTCTTAAGCTAAATCAAAGACACATTTCTCTTGCTATATAATAAATTGCTGCAACAGTAACAACAACAACACGTCTCTCTTTACAACGGCATTTTTGTATAAAAGAAAAACCCGAGCCACAAAACGAGTGATTTTGCATGACATTCCTGTTGTTAATAGAGGAAAATCATTAGCAACAGCTGCTGACACAGAGAAACACTGGTAATTAATAGCTTGTTTAGAGCACGCGCAAAACGACAGAATAATCGATCTTGACAACCAATACCGTCGTTTTATTTAACTTTTAATAACGAAAAACGCTCGAAACACCATTTGGTTGACATTTTTAAAAACACCAGTTTCTTTTTTACAATGGCTAAAAAAAAATAAATTCAACGTTGTGATAGTAATCGACACTAGGTGGCATTAGGATGAATTACAATAACTTAAGTATCTGAAAATTGTGGTTATTAAATTTCGATACCTAGTTATTGTTGTAATAATATACTTATCCTATCTAATAAAAGAAAACGAACTTCCTACTACTACTCCTCCTCCTCTTCCTTCTCCTTCTCACCAGTTATAGAAACATCATGTGGTTCTACAAAGAACTTTCTAGAACTTTCAAGAATCTTCTAGAAACTTCCACTGTGTGGCAGTATCACTGTGTTTTTACTAGCGCCACCACACCATGTGTGAAAATGCCAAAACTCATACCGAAATCGATACTCCAACTGTAACGTATATCGAGAAGCAATATGAGTTAAATGAATAAATAACTTTCCCGTCATTCTTGACGGGCTATTTACTAGTTGTGCTAATAAACACTCAGATATATCGATGTAGCACACTTGAAATCTACGGGGAGTTCACCATAACAACGAGAGTGTAAACAGTAAATTATAACAATGAGCTGCCTAAGTATCATAACAACGTGAGTGTAAGCAGTGAGATTAAATAAACTCATAATGAGCTAAGTATCATTACCAAATAAATGTAAACGGAAAATGAGCTTAAATCAAAATATAACAATGATCTGCCCGTCATTTTTGACGGGTATTAAATACATAGCCACTGTGACGAACGCTAAGTTAGTTAAAAACACGTACATTAAAAATGCTTTTTAAGCATACTCTTTATATATTGTCATATACAGATATACTGTATGTACACACATGATGCAAAAAAACCATGGTTGCATGTTTCGATTTATGCGAATTTAGATTTATGCAAATTAAAATTTACGCAAATCTTTCAGTTTTGAGTAGTTCCATTTTCGATTTCTGCGATTTTCGATGATAATTTATTTGTATATGCGATTTTATTTTTCCATTGTGCTGGTGCGGTTTTTGATTTTTATGCGAAGGACTTATGCGGTTTTCGTTTTGTACGTTTTTGGTACATTGGATTGTACAGTATATTGTCATGAAACGACTATAAATGGCAGTATACGTTCAATTCCCAACTCACTCACAAGTAGTAGGTTAATCCACTTTTAGAGGTTCAGTTAGTCCTAGTTACTAGTAATAATAACAATAAAAACACTGTTTACGGAAGTGAAGCTTGGTAAACACAAATGTACGTCAGATGTTCGAATAAACAAGGCTACCTCACACCAACACCGCGAATTTATTTCACGGAAAAACAGAAAGAACTGGATGTATCACCCTGTACATTTTCACCCACCGAGCACTTTCGATCTTTCGAGGCGTCGAGAACCACATAAAAGCTCGAGTAAACGAGCTCCCGAAAATTGTGTGCAACCGACACAGACAGACACACAGATGTACTGTACATACCAAAAAACCCAACGTCAACAAACTCGTAAAATAAACACCAACACCAAAATACAACCATTCGGGAAAAAACACATCCATCTTGGAATTTCTTTTTTTCCCCCACATGTTTATGTTATAAATTTGGAATCACCCTGTACAATCAACAGTTTCTACGTGTTACATTATATTACGAATTTACAGTATTTTAACGGAAATTGTACGTATAGCGAACGTTTATCGTGTAGAATATACACTGTAAATTACATGTCAATACAACATTGCATAAAATGTACAGTGTGATCCAAAAGTTAAAGAACGAACATAAAATGTAAAAAACTGCAATTTAAATATAATTTTATATCTATTAGTAGTTTTTAAGATTACCCTGTATGATATGTATATATAAAGATATAAACAGTATACAGGATGATCCAAAACTCGAATAAGAGAATAAAATGTAAGAAAATTAAATGTAATCCAATTATCTATTACTACTTTTAGATCACCTTATACATCATGTGTATCTATACACATAATGTATGTAATATGAATAGGGTGATACTATAGATATGAATAAATAATATACAGGGTGATACAAAAATCTGTTCATTACAACGTGTATCATAACTAAATGCAGTGCAATTTTTTCTAAAAAAAATGTTAGGTGGTACGGAAGATCAACATTGATGAAAATATCGATAAAATATCGATAAAATTTAAAAACTGTCTATATATGAGCATTATATTTAATAGATATAATACCTATATAACGTAACGTTTGTGTACATGCAATTTGTATCACCCTTCAAATTCAACAAACACGGGTCACCCTGTATATTCAACACTCCCTTTAATCAACTCTTATCGCTCAACTTTGTATATATAGATATCATTATTAACCAGACGAGAAACACACCATGTGAAAAAACAAATCAATCACATGACCTTTTCCGTCATTGATGACGTCAGTTATTTACAATAAACACCACGATATACGTTATCGATACAATAAAACAAATAATACGAATCCTAATTGATATCAAATCGATATTCTAAACAAAAACAATCATCTAAAAATAAATAAATAAATAAATGAATATTATCGTATACAGTATGTCACATCTATGGTTTTATAATAAAAATTATTATTTTGGTATCCCTCAAAAGAAAAACAAACTCAAAACGGCGTTTTCACTTTTAGTTTCCATAACAACCACTTTTTCCGGGGAAAAATAAGATGACAGCTTATTTAAACATCCACCCAAACAGACATCTTTAGAGATGTGATTTGGTGAAATAGCATCAAATGACAGACGCCAACCAATCATCCATTATAACGCGATCACAAAAATGGCCTCCTTAGCTTTAACGCGATGCGCAAAAATAAACGACATGTCTGGGGGTTCACATCCTTATTTTTTACAGTGAACTATTGGCACACCATACATTTTCCACAAACTCAACAATTTGCTGACAACTCAACAGTGTTCTAAAAAAAAAAGTGTATGATACGCTGTAAGAGTCATAAATCAAATCAAAAGGGGTTATCGTTCAAAGTTGATCCATAAAACCTTGATTTATAACAATTTTAAAAACTGAAGGAAAAAAAAATCGAAATGTGAGATCGATATATACAAATATATATCGTTAGATCGGTGAAATACCTTGTTCAAGTGTGAAATCGGTAAAAGTGCGATTTCGTTCAAGGTATAAAATCCGTTGAATATGTAGAATTCGTTGATATGTAATTTGTAGTCAGAATTGAACAGATTTTACAAATGAATGGTAATTTCACAAAATGCCTAGTTAAAGTGTAAAAAAAAATCAATAATTTCAAAAGCATGTGTAAATTACACAACTAACACATTAATCTGAACGTCGATATATATTACCGGCAATGTATAAAAAACAATCATTCCATACAATGCCTAAATTCTTGCTTAACGTAACTATTCCAATGGTAATTTCATACATTGCCTAAATCAAGCTTAACATTCTATAGGATGCCTAAGCTTTCGTGGATTTTATACATTGCCATGTATCGTTTTATTTTGTGAAATTAAAATAAACAAAAACAGCCCATTCTATACAATGTCTAACCTCTTTTGGCAAAGTATGAAATAACATTTTCTATACAACTGTTTAGGTTAGTTAACAGCATTTCCTCTAAAATTAAATAATTTAACCCTAAATTTAGGCGTAAATTTAACCTTAACGTGAATTCTTGCTTAACGTAACTATTTCAATGCTAATTTCATACATTGCCTAAATCACGCTTGACATTTTATAGAATAACTTCTATAAAATCCTTGGATTTTATACATTTCCGGCATGTAATGTTTTATTTTATAAATTAAAATTAACATATGTTACCAGCAGTACATAAAACTCAGTCATTCTATACAATGCCTAACCTCTTTTGGCAAAGTATAAAATAACGTCATGTATACAACTGTTTAGATTAGTAAGGCCCGTAGCAAACTATGCGATTTTGTCGCATGTGATTGATTACCATGGGGGTGTTTCTATGTTTTGTTTAATGGACAGTCCCAAAAATGAAGAAGATCTTGAATTCAAGATCTTCATTTTGGAACTGGCCATTAAAAAAACATAGAAACAC